>JAVTVY010054416.1:0-29142 GCA_036873755.1 Hanleya hanleyi | reverse complement strand
ACTTATAAAGATAAAATGATAATCAAAACAATATTTTTTTACCTGAGATCGGGTGTCGTGTCCTTAAAGATACTGAGCCCTCCTAAAGAAACTTTTACACATCCTCTAGAATTTGTCTTTATACAGCTAAAACTATGCCTTATAGCTGTGGTAATGCATATATTTTTTGAAAGCGCTGTTCTAAGGATTCCAAATTTATAATTTGTTGTGGAGACTTTCAAATTAAAAAAAAACAAAAATGAACCTTCACTTTTAAATGGCTATTTTCGAAAAAGTATTCAAATTATAGTAACTTACATCATCATTTCCTGCAGGAGACAACTCTAACAGGAAATCTGTGTCTCAGCTTTGGTCTACATGTAGTTCTTATTTTATTGACATTTAATTGAACTCCAAAGTTCAAAATTGTGAGTTGCTCGATTTTATAAAGAAATATTCAATTAAATGTCAATAAAATTAGAACTAGACCAAAATTGATAAAACTACTTGAAGACACCATTTTCCCATTTGAGTTGTATTCTACAGCAAATGGTGAAGTAAATTATGATTTTTGAAAATAGCATTTAAAAAATTTGAATTAAATTTTAAATTAACTTTTAAAAAAATTCGAACATCTTCACAACCTACAGTTTTACAGTGAACAAATTTTTATATTTGCAATTCTTCAGAGATTTGCTCTATATATTACAATAGCTATGAGGCATACTTTTAGCTGTATAAAGACAAGTTCTAGAGGGTGTGTAAAAAGTGTGTGTAGGAGGGGCTGGGCTCGAGTACCCTTAAATATATAACAGACCATGAACGGCGCTTTCTATTGCAACATCTTGTATTCGTTTTTGAACAAGTAGAGCGGAGTCTTTTTGGATTTAACTTTATATATTGTGGTTCGAAGTGATCAATTAAACTAAATTAAAATGCCATTTGACGCTATTATTGGGTCTTCAAATCAGGCACATTATCATACTTACATTACCAAATAAGCTTAGGAGTAACTGAAACATTGGATACAGACATTTCTGTATATATTTAATACAGTTAGCTGGGTCAATCCAATATGGCTGCTGAACCAATCAACCAACCAGAAAACCTAACAGTTTTCAAGCCTATCAAATGAAACTTGCACATAATCTATCAACTTAAGGCCCATTCTCACGATGCGATTTGTAGTAACAACTCGGCCGGGGAATCCTCCGATTTGTAGCATGCAACTAATCGCATAAAATAGGACCGGTCCTATTTCATACGACTTGTAGCATGCGACTAACATCGTACGAGTGTTCTCCCGATGCAACTAAGTTGTATACTACAAGTTGTTACTACAAATCGCACCGTGAGAATGGGCCTTTAAATGGCCCTGTGAGGCTCTACGGGATTGACCTGGGATGTCGTTGTGTGGATTCCAGGTCATGGTAAGAATAGGTCTTAGCTTCTCAGAGAGCTTGTCCTAAGAGGTGACTAACTGAAGCCCCGTGGGGTTACTCATGTTACTGGGTGTTACATGTACAAGAAACAGGACCCTGTCCATGTGGTTTCGGGTGTGGAAAGGAAAGACGTCGTGATATGACTGAAATACTGTTGAAAGCGACGTCAAATCGCATTCACTCACTCAACTTAAATGTTTTTATTCACACTTATGGATTGATGGCTTGATAATTTATAAGTTGGCCGAATTGTGTTGGTCACATGCATACACCGATCACATTATCAACAGGTTTCTCTGTAAAACCTTTGCTCATGACTGGATCCATATCATTTCAGCATGTAACCTTTTGGCAGACGAAATTTCGGACTGACCCATGACGTTTCAACAGATGACATTTCAGCAGTAGGGCCTAAGTACTGGGTATGATATTCCAGCCCGCAACATTTCGACAATCAAATTATATTCATTAATTCTACCATGTCTACCTTGAATTGAATTTAAGATAATGAAATGGACATCAAGAAAAGTGTAAAATGTAATTGAATTACATGAATTGTCCTGTTGGAAATACAGTACCCTGGGCGCATAAAACAAATTTTAGTTCCTGCGAACTTTGTGCATACCTCATAGTGTTTTTGAGTGTCTTAAAAAGATACTTTTTTATCAACTGGGCAATGCGTTCCTATTTTGTCATACAACCATGAATGATAGATGTAGCCACATGTAAGCATGAAATTTTTGTGTGTTCCATTGGTTTTACTATCTTAAATTAAATTTCAAAGAATGAATTAAAATAAAATTTGACTGCTGAAATGTCGTGGCCGAAATGTCATACCCCACACTTTCTGCCGAAATCTCACAACCGAAATGTCCCCTGCCAAAGCTGAAATATCCTAACAGCTACCAGACTACATGTACATGTACATGTAGCTTTAAACTGAGTTTAAAGAGTGGACGTTCCTATCTCACATCTACATTCCACATTGCACAGTGTGTGCTGTCTTGGGGTCTCTAACAGCTGCCCTGGTTAAAATAGCTATTAAAGCTTACACATGTTGGCCTATGTGTGTGCTGAAAGGTAATATCCAAATGGATTAAGGAATCCCAGGCGAAATATACAAAGATGACTTAAATTTTGAGGTCAAATATTGATATGCCAATTCAGTTGTTTAAGAACAATTACTCCAAGAATGCTCATAAATAGTATGCATTCAAAGCAGTTAATTTGATATATTTCAGAATGCAACATTTCGGTTAAGCTACATTTCAGCACACGACATTTTCGTACAAAGTGGTGGTTTCGACATTTCAGCACGCAATCTTTCAGCAGCTTTATTTTACAGGTCAAATTATGTTAAAATAAAGATTTTCAGTATTATTTTTAACATAGCGACAGACTGTAGAGGCTATCATGTACAATTTTGTAGCGAGTATGTTACGCGTTTTTAAAAAATCTGCGTGATTTTAAAGTTTGTTCTGCGCATTTTAAAATTTGTACGATTTTAAATTGTCCTGGGCGTTTTTAAATATTTAAAATTGTGTGAGGATTTAAAAACGTGCAAGGAACAATTTTGAAATTGCACAAGCAACTTTTTTGTGTTGAATTTCTTTTAGAAAAAAAAATATTTTGAAGCTATGTTAATCTTTTGTTCACACTGTCATGTGTTCAACCTCGTAGGAGGTCAACTGTGATCAACTGCAGCAGAATGGCCCCTGGGTTAACACGGAGGAATTACTTCTCTGAAATTAGAGGCGGCAAAAAGGTCAGAAACAAATCATGAAGGCGAACATCATCTGGAAATTCTGGAAGAAAGTTCTCTACATGAGAAAGAGTCTCATTGAACTAGGTTTCGGGACTAAACCTCGAAACCAGAGATGACATCTCAAACGGAGGGTAATATTCATATTTTGCCGTTCACACTAAAAGAATATTCTATAGTGTGTTTTCTATCTTGCAATAACTTATTAAAACAAATCATTATTCAAATGCAATTTTGCATGTAATTATTTGAAGTTGTTTTGAAACAAATTCTCATGGATGGAAACAAATTCTTATTCTCAAGAGCAAGACTCTTTTTGATGAAAGTTCAATAAATTTGAAGAGTGACAGTACACTTTAAAAACTGAATGGAAATAATATGGAAATATTACCAAAGTTTTTAAATAGAATGAGCTAGTGCAGAACATTTTGATTTTAATAGCTAACATTTTGATATTATCAAATCTGGGGGCTGAACAAATATTCAGTATGTTGTGGAACTGTTCTTCTGGTAGTGAAATATTCAGCTTTAACACCATTGGATATTTTCCATGCTTTACTGTTTACAATTGCTAAAAACACTGAAATGATACCCAGTAATCAGAGCTTGGTGTATTATTCAATGAAACATTCAACTGATTAACACATCTGCTGTTACCTAGGGTTAATTATAGAATGTGATTTCAATATTCGTAATCCCAAGTACCCATTATACATGTTATAATCCTAGATTAACATGAGGCAACATACCAAAACTACAAATAAAAGTGTTTGACAGGAATCAATATAATGGTTTCAGCGTGACGCCTATACACTGCCACCCCAGGAGCTGCAAAAGATCTAAAAAAGTTGGGGGGAAAAAAAACAGTCCATATAATTTTCAATGACTTAAGAATGCATCAATGATTATTTGTATGGCTGAGAATTGGGGAATGCAAATTGGAAAAGAAAATCGGTTTGCGATATTTTAAAATTGAACGAAGCTCCATTGCGCAATTCTAAAATACTTGCGCAACTTGACATTTTAAAAACATGCAGCTCAATTTAAAAATCTCGCAGATTTGAAAAACTTGCGTAACAAGTGTTATAGCCTTATAGCCTAGATGAGAATGATTATATATCCATTGCTTATACAAATAATTTGAAAGTTTAACATCACTCAGCCTTCATTAAGATCTGTTACATGTACATGTAGGCTGATTGATTGGAAATTTACTAAAAAAACAAAAACTAAATTGACACCAACAAAAATACCTATAAAATCTTCCCAATATTTCTGTACATTCATGTATACATGTATGTATCTCAAACATGGATACTGCCCAAATTATAACAGGTCTATTTAGGTTATTAACAGATGAAATTGACAAAATGTCGCACGCCGAAATGTCTCTCCCTTTATTTTGTGGCAAAATTTTGCATGCTGAAATGTCATGTGCCATAATGTTAGGGATTCCTCCCCATACATTCCAGTGTTCTACAGTTTAAAATTTGTACAGTTTTCTATCTGGTCCCCTGGCCAGAGGACAGGTTACATGTACATGTAGCTTTCACAGAGATTTTATCACAGGCCAGTCTGTTTGGCTGGCTGACCCAGCCATCTGGTTTGTAACACAATTTTATCTGTATAGTGACACTGACTTTAATGAATAGGCCTAGCTACAAGCTCTATGAACAAATCCAGTTCAAATTTGAAGCTGTGAGAGATAGCAATTGACTTCAGGAGTTTTATGACTTAAACACACATTGAACTACTTCACTCAGAGGGGAAGTATTATAGGGAAGGAGACCAAATGTTTACTACAATTAAATACCCAATTACCATAACAGACTGAATCAAGGTTTGACACTAAAAATCCGGAAAAATAAAGATGCAATATACTCCATATTTGAACAATCTTCAGAGCAGCACATAGATGTTTTTCAGTGCTGTTGGTATTTTAGAATAAAGTGGCTATATTCAGTTATCCAGTTGCCATTGACTGTGTTTGCAGCAAAAAAAAAAAAAAAAAAAGAATGTGTAAATCTGCAATTGATGCAGCTCCTAATAATTCAATATATATGTTTGTCTATTGTCCTTGTTATTGGCACACATGGATACAATTTCATAAATCAGTGAAAAATGTCTCGAGAACAACCGACATTACTGTTTGCTAAAAAGGTATGTTTAATATACATTTATGTGTAATATGTTTTTCAAAAGTGTGAAAATGAACCATGCAGTGTTTCCTGTTTAGGAAGTATATATAGTGTTTCCTTTTCAGGAAACATTATATGGTTTCCTATTTAGGAAACGTTAAAGTGTTTCCTATTTTGGAAACTTTATGTGGTTTCCTGTTTAGGAAACACTATGTTGTGTTTCCTGATCTGGAAACAAATTGCCAGAATGGGCGATAGGTTACTCATTTAGGAGTTGGCCCGGACTGGTTGGGGAGAGAAGCCAACAATATGACCGTCTCCCTCCACATATTATCCTGCTTCATCCAATTCACCAGTGACCAGAATCTCTTATCTCAAGCACATCAGGGCCATACTCGCTCTTATGCTTGTACATGGAGTATACTCAAACTTTGTACATAGAGTATACTCAAACTTTGTACATAGAGTAGACTCAGTGTTTGTACATAGAGCACTCAGTAGGCCTGTAATCGAGCTTACTTCACAGGCCCTGTGCTCCTAATCCCGAAAATAGTACTATACATCATGAGTGGGGGGGTAATGACATGGAGATAGTCTAGAGAAAACATATGAGCATCATCCGTCCAACGGGGGACCGAGGTAAACCATCGTCACCTCTGTATTGCCATAAACTGCCGACACTGATGGGTAGAGGTGCATGTCAGGGAGCCCGCGAAACGCAACTCCTGAAAACAGAGAACAGGCATTTAATATCGTGATCATAAAGCATGATCAAAATTATTGGGAGGGAGGGGGAGGGGTATTTGCCTTAATGTCACACTCAAGTTTGTTTCACTCATATGGTGACAGTCAGTTTGGTTGGTGGAGGAAGCCGGAGCACCCGGAGAGAACCACCGCCCTTCGGCAAGTAACTGACAAACTTTCAAAATTATTGGAAAGCAGGTGAACAACTATGAATATAAATATATCACATCACATAATAGCCACATGCTCAGTCTCTCAGGTCCCAGTCATGTCAGTCATTTGTGGAAATGGGAAGCCGCCAGGGACTCGATGCACCCCAGGAGGAGGGTAAAGAGAGAAGAGATGTCGGGGTATATGAGAGGAGACGGGTGTGGGGTAGAAAAATTTTCAGTCGAGAGATTCAAACTTCCTAATATGTTTCTGTTAAAAGTCATCAGTTTGCAGTTGACATCATTTAAAATATGATAACATTTAGTTTTATTAAAAAAAAAAAACAATACTAAACACATAAGTTCCCCGATGGTGAAAACATTGTGACCAGAAAGGTATGGTACCGCAGCGGTGACTACGTCATCACACAACCACTGACAGACCACTCTGGCACCGCCACGGTACCGTTAAGCTGAAGACATAGTCACCAGTATGATACCATACCACTCCGGTACACAATGTTTTCACCGGCGGGGAACTTCGGTGTGTATTTAATTAACAAATATATTCAAATTTTCAATATTTGTCAGTTTTGACATCTCCATCTTACATCATCTGAGGGTATTAAACCGTTTTGAACTGAATTATTCTTTCTGTCCTGTCCACAGACTCACCTAAAAATTCATAATTCTTCTCAAAAGCTAGTGTGTTATCTTCACAATCCAGTATAACCCGTATTCTCTCCCCGACCTAAAAAGACAGAAATCACCAATGTTAATCATGGGTCACAATAACGTGACAATAATACAGGTCTGTACCATAGATACCATATATATATCAATAACAGCATACCAGTACATACTCAATATATCTACCATCCAATCAGGCCATCCATAAACATGATAATAAACTTTGTGTTTCAGGTAACCCTACCTACGCAAAATTAAAAAAAAAATGTTTATTTTTTTATTTTTTATTTTTTGCTTAGAATTTCCAATGACTTCTTCTATAACTACAACAAATAACTATAACTACTTTCAAATTGGTGTATCATGCATCAAATACCATCCATTATTTAAATTTATTTATCAATTCCGACTGTCTAGTCATTGGAATTGATCAACTCTGCTTGACAGCCCGACACTCAAGACTTTGACCAGCGTATAACTGTCAGACAGCACTACAAGGCTGGAAATAGGTACGGTACCTGCCAAATTTTAAAACACCCAGGCTGCAGATCATGATGAACTACTCCAGCTTGAATCTCCAATTACAAAGGTAAAAAGGTCATGGTGCAGAACATTTCCCAAAATAGGGGGGACAAGTAGTTATGACAGGTGCTTATTTCCAGGCTTGCACTGGGGTTAAAATTTGATCATCCCCGATTTTGTGGACAAAATTTGGTTCCCATTTTGACAGGGCTGATCAGCCCAGGCCCTGTGAACGCTTTCATATTCAGCAAGTTCAAGGCTTTAGAAAACGCTACTTTCGGCACACCATGATTTAGGCATGGGGAAAAAATTGTAGGCAGAGAAATGAGCCCGAATTAGTGAAAATATTCAAAGACCCCAAATTCTGGCAAAATAGGTAGGCTTGAGTCAAATATGAGGCTTATTGAAGAGGAATTGCCATGAACATAACTGAACATTGATTCTCAATGCAAGAAAAATATTTTTAAAAAAGAAGAAAAACAATCTTTTTTTGTTTTTGCTCTCTAATTTGGGCGTATCCTTTGGGCATAATGCTTAACATTGTATCTAGGGTGTATAAAGCCCTGGTATTAGAATAAATTCATGGAATTCGAACACAATGTTGTACATACATGTATGTTTAATTAAACAAACATGCCTCATCTTTTCTAAGTTTTTCTCTGTTTTAAAGATGCCCGGCATGCTTTGTAGTTGAAGCCAACTTGAAAGGATGGCATATCCCAGATGAAATTGAAAACAAGGAGACATCATTTTTTTCCATTATATTTTAATCTAATATTTCTAGAAAGACCTTGAAGATATTACTAACATACATGTAGAAGTGAGAAAATTTGAAGATTAAATTTTCACTTTTAAATTCAAATAATTCAGACATGTCAGATGTGGTGGTGAGACTATCAAAATTATCACAAAATTTTAATTGCCTGAAGAAATCAGAAAAATCAGAAGTATTAAAATCATCGTAGAGTGTAATAAGCACAGGTGTAAAAATAGTTGAATTTATTTGATCTTGACTCAAGAAAAATGCCTGTTTTACCTCCAAATCTGGAAAGTGTGTTTCCCCAAACAAGCAAAACAAGGGGAGCAACTCCGTGGTGACATTTTTCCAGTATGTTTTCCACACATACATTAACACAAAATCGGACATGCCAACAGACCTCGATATTTGAAAATAACAAAAGAGCTGGAATTATCAGTTGTATAAAGTGAAGAACATTTTAACTTTGTTACATGATTGAATGTACGTCCATTTAGTACAGTACTGTACATACGTATGCAGAAAATCCCTTCGCCCACACTACATGTGACATCAATCCATTTCCAGCTACAATGCATAAACCTAGATCATGTAATTGATGATAACTGTCCCAAATTACCAGAAGTGTAGTGAACTGTTATTTATCTTTTCTTGGAGACATTTAGTGTGTTTAAGTCCATTTATTAAAGGTGAAATGCAAAGGCTTTTGCATTTTTATGTTACAGGTATACGTCATTGGTATGAGGGAGCATGTGTAGTGCTGTGTGGGGGAACGGGTTGCACGGCATACTCTGTATGACCAGGTGCCCATTGTAATACGATGGAGTGCCCAATCAAACCAACCAACCACCCAACCATGTAATAAGCAGAAAGCAGAAATATTGGTCTATTCTACCATTGTCTACTTAGCTTGGTTTGATTTGAAGTTTCTGATGGCTGAAAATTCTTTAACTTTCGTAAGTGTTATGAAATGAATAAAGTCACCAAATACGTAAAAAACAGCAGCCAAGAAAATTTAGTTTTATATTCACAGAGATTTATCCATATTTCTCAATGTTAACTTAATGGGAGCCTGCCCCAGTGCGGTGGGGCTACATTTTGATGACTTCCTGATTTGTCTGAAATATTCTACACTTGATGTGTCCGCTCAAGATCCAAATGTTAACATTTGCTAAACTGGCGAGTGGTGAGCAATAGCTGACAGAGCGAACCGAAGATCCCCATGAAGTTGTGGAATGGGTCGGCAAGTGATACCAATAACCTTGATAGAATCCACCATTTTTGAAAGAGACATATGAGGAGAAGCAGTACAACTGTTGTGCAGGTAGGAGAGTTGCAGTCAATACTTATGTCATCTACATGTAGTTCAAATTTTTCTCTACATATGTAACACCCCACCCCCCTCCTCCCTCCCTGCCAACATACACAAAATATCTTTCAATGTTCAACTCCAGGGCCTTCATCATGTGGACATTATACTAACTGCATGACGACAAATAACATGTTTGCTGTATATAGTAATTAATGTCCTGATGTTGTTCCAGGAATTATATGTATTGTGGTACGTAAATGTATGTATTTGCATGCTAAAGATATTATCTGAGACTATGCACGCCTGCAGACAGACTGTGAAAATATAAGCTTACATTCAATTTCTCACAGCCCCCCCCCCCCCCGAGACTGAAATGGACGTCGTAGAGAGACATACATTTCTGTGACTACAGTCACCGACCCCAAATCAGAACATGTGTGTTTTCCCATCTCTGCACATTCTCTGTCACATGACTTTGTTTTCTCGACTGGGTAGGCAGGGAATCTGAGAAACACGGACGTGTAGTCAAGTTCACGGAAATGTGCAGTGAAAAGATTGGGAAACACAGACGTGTAATCAAGTTCACAGGAATGTACAGTGAAAAGATGGGGAAAACATGGAAGTGTATCACTTTAGCAGGGCTTACTTTTCCACATAAATCCGGGAATCTGATTCCCGACAGCACTCGCGCAAAATAGTTCACGTAATATTTCAGCAATCTGTATACAAACAATAGCTTTGGATTCCCGCGGATTCCCATAGTTGATTACGAGAATCTATTTGGATTCCCGTAAATTTTGACAAAAAGCAAGGCCTGCTTTAGGGCCGATGATTGCATAGCTATAGAACCTTTGCCATGTAGGTGGGCGTGGCTGTTCTTCCCTACAGTTACTCCCCTTTACATTTCATACCACAAAGTTTTGACTTCGTTTCAGAGATTTAACGGCTGCACATACAAGAACACAGTAGCTGGTGATAACAAAATGTACCTCGTTACTCTCCTTGTAGTCTTTTGTCACTTCTCTCCAAGTTAGAACTCTCGGTATTCGATACATAGTTCATGTAAGAGGAAATATCGCTTTTCAACGTGACTTCACATGTTAGCATATGGAACAATGGCAGGCCACTTCTCCATTTGCTAATTGGAAATCCTGTAAATTCACCTCACTTCGGCTTACATGAACTATATGCCCGGTATTCTCTCATCCTTAAGTTATCATCAATTGTTCAAGATTCTCGGGGATTTAGATAACAGCTGACGGCAATTGAACTGTCAGTCATGTACATTGCCTTTGCACGGACTTTGCCAGAGATGGCGGTGTCATTGAACACAAGCCGTGGGGCGCATGTGTGATTTTTCAGGCGAGTTCGATGACAGTCCAACGCATGCGAGCATCGCTATCTTTGTTATGCTGAGATCCAAAATAAGTTTGAAAAAACGGTGAAGGCGTGATTAAAAGATGATATCTCAAGAATGAGGAATTATTAACAGGTTGGGGAAAATACCTTGATCGAGGTATTATACCTTTATCGGGGTATTATACCTCGATCGAGGTATAGGCCTATACCTAGATTGGGGTATGGGGCTATGTCAACTTCAGTTTTTGTCAATTTATGGAAAATGTGGACATCCACACATACCGTGGACTGTATGGATCTTTCAACAACATCTATGGTTTCATTGTTCCACGATTTTCACAGCAACTTATTGCTTCGTTTTATGCGACTAATCAATCAAATTAGCCACTCTAATATTTCAAAAAATGAAACATGGCTTCAAATGACATATTCGGTGAAATTTATTATGTAAATGAAAATGGCATGTGATGGCATACTTCCATCTCAAAGTCATATCCATGTTGCATGAATGTAGATGCACTGACTGATGAATAAATTTGATTAAATTGTCTGATGCAATGCACAATCTCCTAGCATGCATACACATGGCAGGGTCATAATACCCAGAGCAGAGGTCTGTTTTTTATGTGCACATGCTAGCAGTTTAGATTATGTATCTGTCAGTTGAACTTGATTTATTAACTAGGCATTGCCTCCCAAATCCTGCAATTTGCACATGACCTTGATATGGAAGTATGGCACCCCATGCTTTTTTCATTTACAGAATAAATTTCACCGAATATGTCATTTGAAGCCGTGTTTCATTTTTGAAATATTGAAGTGGCTAATTTGAATGATTAGTCGCATAAAACGAAGCAATACGTTGCCATGAAAATCATGGAATAATGAAGCAATGGAGACTGAAAGATTCATGCAGTCCGGCATGTTTGTGAATGTCCACATTTTCCATAAATATATAAAAACTGAAGTTGACATAGCCCTATACCCCAATCGAGGTATAGGCTAATACCTCGATCAAGGTATAATACCCCGATCAAGGTATAATACCCCGATCAAGGTATAATACCTCGATCAAGGTATTTTCCCCAACCTGATTAAGTGTTGAGACTTGGCAGGCGGCGAGAAGAACCAATGTGGAGGAAAATGAGTTATAGTTTATTACTATTCGCTGCCGTTTTATTTCATGTGCAGTTCGGATATTGGACAATGTCATTCGCCTCTTTCTCAAGTGTCGATCACATGACCTGCTGGGTGAGTTCCGGTCGTTTGGCGTCGTAAGATTTGCATGGAGCACGCTAGTTTTTCGTTGACAGCGTCTGTTTCATATGAGTGAAAATTATACAAGTTGTCTTGCTTGAAAGCTAATGCATTTCTGAAATATTATCTACCAGAATCAAACTGCAAAACTTTGTTTTAAAAAAATTCCCATTGACTTCAATGTTATTTTCGCGACCGTCAAATCTCCCGCAGGTTACGTCCCATATGCCGTCGGCCGGAACTCACCCAAAAATGTACCACGTGACTGCACTTGTGCAACTCCCGAATACGAAGTTCTATGCATGGGATGTATTGTGTATAGGAATACCCTAGGCTGTGGTCGATTACACTGCCACTCGAGACTACAGCCACTCCTGGGCTAATAATTGCGCTGCTTCCCATCACCATGAGAATGACTGGATGACTCACCTGATATTTTGGAGCATTATTTAACAGAGGGTAATTTCCCTGACTATCGCCGTTATGTATTAAATGATTATCTACGAGGTTCCAACCCCAGCTCTGATCGTCACTTCCTAGTAACCCTACATAACCGTGACACTGCATGGAGGAGTTTTTCGTCGCCAGTCCAATGACGGCAACTGTTCCTAACGGACCCTCCCACCACACCTCCCAACAGTGCCGACCAGTCCTAAAACCAATTTTGCCTCTAGCACCGTCCGTACTTTGCGCTACAGGGTTCCGATGCAACGTATAACCGTTTCCTTTGATGTATACATTCCGCGAACAATCCTCGGGATTCCAAGCGTGGTAAAAAGCACGTAGTTTCGCTTTGTACGTAGGCACGTTGCTGAGAATGTCTGATTTTAGGGCTTCTTCGGCCAACTTCCGCACACAGTGCATTCTCCACACATCATTGTTTTCATCGTTCAGATACCTGTACCACGTTTTGCACACCAGGGAGCAGTTTCTCAAGTCAGAGATGTCCAAATACGAGAACAACACCTCCAAAACTCGCGCTGGCAACTTCGTCGCCGCCATGACAGATGCGCACATGATCACGGAAAATCACGCGATAACTCAAGGCGAGATTTCAAAGTTACTACAAAAATGCAACCTTACGATACGATACGATATTTTATTACGACCACATAAACATAGATCAAGGGGAGATTACTCCCAATAACATTTTAAGTGAACAAGAGAAAAAAGCGGAACAATAACAAGAATCACCCCCTCCTTTTTTTTCAAAGTCCAAAAATGTTGTTCGAAAAAACAGAAGAAACCCTATTTCCTCTAAACATCCAGACGGCAAAACTTAACCTCAGGCATCTGTGGAGAGATATTCCACCAACATTCAACAAATTCCACCAGCTATCTCCTCAGTTCTTGGGACAAGAAACAGTTGACACAAAGATGGTTTTTCCTGCTTCCAAGTTTAAAAATGCCGTTCGAAAAATTAGAAGAAACAGGGTATAATAAATAAATGGCTTACTACTAATTTACCCAAACTCTTAACTTGAATGTTAATTTAAACCTTGGTATTTGCAAACATAATATTCAAGTAAATGACTTATAATTCAGGTTATAAAGCTTATAAATCAGAAAACCCAATTAGGAATGGATGACACACCCCGCCATAGACGATGTAGATGATCCGTTCCCAATCAGATTATTTTGATACACAGTAAAAAATAATTTTCTTGGATTTTCTTAAATTTCTTAAATAGGAAAAATATATTATTCCCTCTGTGATACAATGTTTAGACAGTTCCGAGCAATAATTATTATGAGGTTTTGGGAGATAGTTTCTGGCAGTTGTTTGGCATTTCCAAAGTTTATAAATCTGTTTCAATTTTTGTCTCAAACAAGAAAAAATAAGAAAACCCTTCCAATTTCTTAAAATGGGAGAAAGACAAGAATTATTAATTGTAAGAAATAAATTTTGTCAGTCTCATTTTAAGAAATTAGAAGGGTTTTCTTATTTTTTCTTGTTTGAGAATAAAATCATATCTTACTGACAAGGCAAAAATTGAAACACATTTATAAACTCTGGAAATGCCCAATAACGCCAGAAACTATCACCCAAAACGCCATAATAATTATTGTTCGAAACTTTCTAAACATTGTATCACAGAGGGAATAATGTATTTTTCCTATTTAAGAAATTTCAAGAAATTTGCAAGAAAATTATTTTTTACTGTGTACAAATATATGATTATTGACGACTGGCAAGGGATCTGCGGGATAATAGTTTTGTTCTTTTATCAAACATTTTGTGTATATATTTGGCGATGGTTGGTGATGAAAACTTCTCACAAGTTAAAATGAATAAAGTGTTTTGGTGATTGTTCATGGACCGAAAGTGAGGATGAATGGAGGATAGTTGAAGGAAAAAAGTTTCACGGGTTTGAAGAGTTGATGGACAAATACACAAAAAGTGTTCCTCGTCTTCAACTACATTAAGATCGCATAACTCACACAATCGATTTTGTCGCTCTATGTTTTGGCCCTGCCCTTTTCTATAGCAAGATTATGCGCACTAATTCGCAACTTGGTAATGGTCTGTCGGAAGTGTTGATTTTGAATTTCTGTTTGGAAGGATGGAAGGTGGTGAATTAATGGGAGTTTTTTGTAGAGGGAGAGTTTTTCTGTGGATTGATTTTTTTATTTCTATAAAGTATATAAGTTTGTAACATTTTTTCATGGCTTCTATGGGGTGTATTCAAACCTGTTGCAGAAACTGAATTGAGGTTAAGATCATAGAGTTTAGAGAAAGCTGGGATATAACTGTACCAAGTGTCATTTTTAACAGACATCGTCTTGGAACATGTGTATGCATCCGAAAGAAGCGGATTATCGTCAATGTTTTCAAGGCTTTGCCAGTATTTAATAATAGATGTGTTAATTTATTTATTTATTTATTGTACTTTAGCATGATGAATACATTACATGCAAGGATAGCCCAAACAGGGGCGAAGACCTATACTAGTTGGGCTCCCGATAAAAACAATATGTACATGAAGCACAAACGTAATACAATTGAAATAAACGGCTAGATGATTAGTATTTAAGACAGAAAGATAAAAATGAGAAACTATAGCATATGGTACTGTGGCATGCAGATGAAAACATGTACACATGAGATACACATAATATATAACGATATAAAACAAGAGAACTAAAATACTGAGATAGCACAGGGAAGTGTAACGTGGAAAAATATCACAGGTGGGAATCAGTCGAGTCTACACGACGAGCATCGACAAAAGGAAGTCCAGGTACAAGTGTTGTTAACATTAAAATTGGATATTATTTTCTGGGCATAAAATTTCTTTACCCGGCGTCTAAAACAATCTACAGTCAAGGACACATCCTGAATGTCACTTGGTAAAAGGTTCCATAAAGTAATACTTCTCATGTAAAATGACGACTTGAACGATTCAGTTTTACAAAGCACTATCCTAAGAGAATTTTGACGATTCGACCTCAGATTTTTCACATTATTGTTAGTATAGGCCTATACAGACTCGGTCTATGGACAGAGAGTGACGACCTAACTCTTGCTAGCTACATTTACACTGTATTTGTTTATTTGAAGGTTTAGTTTACAGAACTTAGTATGTATTTTCTCAAAATTACAACTGTTCCGGAAAAGGACGACTTTGTTCAACACCAAATGTTGGAGCGCGGATTGCGCCATTCATGATACTAGGGCGTCGGAAGCGGTACGGCAGGTACGGATTTTGGGCGACAAAAAAAAATGAAAGAAAAAGAAAAAAGAAAAAAAACGAAGAAAGAAAGAAGGAAACACAAAATAAAAAAACAAAGTTTTGATAGCTTCCAGTTTAAGACTTTGATACAGAGCACCAGTGAAATTGTTAGAGGCGCTGAGCACTGACTAGCCCTCCTGGGACAATTTTGATCGTGGAAAGTAACATGAATGTTCATAGCCCCAACTCATCAATAATTTTGACGCAAGTAATCTATTCTCCAGGTAATTCCCTACAAGTATACTATATTGACGGTCGCGTAGAGTGTTTTTCTAACATTTTTTTTCTCTTCTTTTTGCGTCCCCTTGTCCATGAAATAATTCATTGCTAGCAGCCATCTGTATTATTGCAGAGGTATAGCTAGCGCCGCTATCTATCTACCTAGTATAATCCGTGGCGTGTCCGACTCCTCCTACTCCTCCTCCTCCTCCGCTCTACTCACTATGCTATTAACCCTATCTGGCCTGGGCCTTTTGGGACCTGTCGTGGCCCGGGGGGAGGGGGGGGGAATGGCCCGTAGATTCCAAGGCGTCGGCCAAGGAGTAAACTGGAAGCGCTCGTCGAGGCCGATCACGTGACGGGTGGTTGCATGCAAAAGTAAGATTTGCCCTGAAAATACAAAATGAAGAAACGCGAATTTTACCCCTAAATATGGGTGAAACCCCGGTCATGGTACGCATACGCGATAGAGAATTAGAAGCGAAAGCGGACATTTTGGGTTGCGCAGGGGCGTATTTGAGCGATTTAGGGGTCATATCTGAAGCTCTCGTGGTGTAGAATACGACTCGGGCGATGTCCCCGTGACTGAGACCTCACCTGTGATGTCATCAGTAGTACAGAAAGTGCAGCGTCGCTCAGGTGCGCTCTTGAGACATGGCTACATACACTCATGTATACCATGGTAAAGGCACCTCCCCTGGGTAAAAAGGGGATTGAGGGAATGACTGGGTGAGTGGGTCAGTGAGGAACGAGCGAGTGGTTGAGTGAGTTAGCTCCCGGTGAGTAAATGAGGCGTGCCCAATTCCCATCTTAACGCAGTGACGCCCTAACGTTAACACTGAGACCCCTACACACACACACATGCACAGTTCTATGGGTGTATATCAGTTCCCGTTCTGATTGATTGCCTAGTCCAATGATAGAAGAAGAAGAAGAAGAAGAAGAAGAAGAAGAAGAAGAAGAATGCCATATGATCTTGTATTGTGCGATCAGAAGCCGCCCGGCGTCCTCGATCGCTGCATCCGCTGTTACAATACTATCCCAAACGGTAGGTACCTTTGCTTTCTCACTCAGGCTCCCTCACTGCCTATATCAGTGGGCGTACGTTCAGCTTCGTTAACAGTGGGTAGGCTATCAGTATCAGGATAGACTGTCAACAGTCTTTGCGTTATTATCTGCATCATTGAGCTCACCGGAAGTGACAGAAGTGACGTCATCTCCGGAAAGGGTTTCTTCGCATGCCTCTGCTCACAGACTTTGGTACCTACAGCCTGTAAGTAATTTTTCAACGGAAATTACGTCGTTATCGGGAGCGACGAAATCACCGGAAGTGACGTCATCAATGGCAGTGGCGTCATCAGTGGGGGGGTGACGTCATCAGCGGGAGTGATAGAGTCTAGGTGGCGCACCGTGCGTCATGAGTCACTTCCGCTGATGACGCCACTTCCGCCGAAGGGTGTTAGGTAAGAGTAGGGTTATACAGGGCCCAAATGTTTCGTATGTTTTGTCCAAGGGTTTCTCCACCGATTTTGTCTTCGGCCTCCAATTGTCATAAATTCTTCAACTCAAGCTACTAATATGTATAGATTAGTCTTCCGTCCTAGAGTGTGTGTGTGGTGGGAGTAGCGGTGCACATGCACATCCTGATGTGGAAAACTGTACCGAGATCCTCAGGAACTAAATACATGGGGATGTCACCGACCAGAATGCCTTTACCGAGGCATGCCATATGATTTCTCCCAGGACGACCGGTGGCGCCATCTATTTCACTCATGTACGTATAACTGGTCATGATCCATGCTCATCAAAAAGTTTGTCCTGGAACAGACAAAAGCATTATCCGGTCTGCGGGATGATTTCATTCGCTCTCTATTTCACTGAAGATTGGTTTGTTTTCTGGAGTACTGATTGGCTACATTTGAACCCATCCTAGGCAACTGGTTGACTAATTTCCCAGTCCGCTGACCGGCTGGCTTGTATCCCCTAGGCTAAAATTAGAATCCCACATTTCTCTTCAAATTTAGAGCAACACACACGACAGAGGGTTGGGGGAGATTTTATTTTATTCAAGAACAACAACATCAACGTGACGTCTTCGGGCTGTGGGTGCTCGTCAAACACTTGCATGAGAGTGAGTAGGTTCACTCCAGGGCACCGATGGTAGAGATAAAACAGGTAGTACTATCCACACACGCTATTGCCCAGGCCATGCAAAACTTGACTGTTCCAACACCACGTCACTGTGCTTTTGCTGATTCTGATTCTGGCGAGATTTTGGTGGTGGACGTTTCGTCCCCGAGGCCCGCCCCCTATACAGTCCTTTTGGTCTTTGATATATGTTGGCATTTGTGGGAAGTTGATGCTGGGTCGACATCGGGCCTTACAGACTAGTCTTTTGTGTTACATGCCGTCAATTTCATCTGACGACGATACAGCTCACCAATCCCCAGTGTACGAGTTGTCACAGCGAAACAGCTCACCAATTACCAATATACGAGTTGTCAGAGCATTTCCATCATAGCTCTGTAGATTTGTATCTAATACCGCTTATGCCGGTGCTAGGGGCCGTGTGGTCATATCATCCAAGTTGCCACATGAACAGGTACAATAAAAGCGTACCTGAGATACAACACATATCACGAATCGTTAGATTCTTGGTATGTACTTTAGAATAGTTTAACCCGAAGACTATACTGTGAAGTCATGTGACTCGGTCAGTATGTCGGCACCTCTTCCTGCTTCCCTTATATGTGTTGTAATTTTTACCTGTATACGGCGAGATTCTGCTGGTGGACGTTTCGTCCCCGAGGCCCGCCCCCTATACAGACCTTTTGGTCTTTGATATATGTTGGCATTTGTGGGAAGTTGATGCTGGGTCGACATCGGGCCTTACAGACTAGTCTTTTGTGTTAAATGCCGTCAATTTCATCTGACGACGATACAGCTCACCAATCCCCAGTGTACGAGTTGTCACAGCGAAACAGCTCACCAATTACCAATATACGAGTTGTCAGAGCATTTCCATCATAGCTCTAGATTTGTATCTAATACCACTTATGCCGGTGCTAGGGGCCGTGTGGTCATATCATCCAAGTTGCCACATGAACAGGTACAATAAAAGCGTACCTGAGATACTACACATATCACGAATCGTTAGATTCTTGGTATGTACTTTAGAATAGTTTAACCCGAAGACTATACTGTGAAGTCATGTGAATCGGTCAGTATGTCGGCACCTCTTCCCACTTCCCTTATATGTGTTGTAATTCGTTCATGAAGGCCGACAGATCGAAATGAATGGGTGGCAGTTCGAACGTATTCGCTCTCGTCTTCTGCCAAGGACGCGACCGCCCAATGCTCACCGGTTTGACCCATCTTGTCTGTGTTGAGAAAGTATGCGGCGAAGTACACGAGGACTAGCGGAAGACGTCTCGGAAAACCCTTTTGAAAGACAGTCCGTGTCAACGGATCGATCTCCAGCACGGTTGTGATCTGCTCCGTATCCATGTTATGTGTAATATTAGCAGAGAATGATGTTGTTGAATACGGCATAGCAAATCGTTCTGCTAACTCCGGATATAATGGCGCAGTCTAATTGCGCAGTCTAAAATCCAGATGAAGGGGCAGTGCCTGAAACCTGCTGTCCATCCACGCGCAAGGCAACACAGTTGATATTACAGTAAAAGGGGTTGTCCGAATATGCCCCGTTGAAACTTATGTTCATCCACTTGGGCAGGTGACCCCAGGTATAGATTTTCTTGGTTGGTGACAAGATTCTGAGCCGGAACGGAAAACACTTTGGTTTGCACACGTCGGATGAGATATTGAGCTGTTGTTGTTATTTTCTCCAAGGATGTGAAGGCACCTAACTGCACGGAAGGATTCGGTTTCACTTTACCGACAATCAAGCCTGTCTCTTGGATGACGATCGTATAGTCATGCGTCGTGCAGACAACAAGTAAAGCAAAGGCTGATGATGCCCGCGTCAGTCGGGGTATTATGGGCAGGAACAGGCGACCAAGAAACCCGCCGCTTCTTCAGCTCAGCGTTTTACTGCCCCTTGGGCGAGGACCGCTGGGCTTATACACCACTTCAGAGCTGATACACCACTTCGGACAGCTTGTTTTCCGACCGCTTTCACTCCGTGCGTCACCAGTGAGAGGAAGATTTTGACGATGCTTCCGAGCACGTTCCTCGCTCCGCGGCCCCATTGAATGTGTTTGCCACTAAAGACAGGTAGGCCATCATGAATACGGCGGACGTGTGATACTGACTTTCGGCGAGTGTAAATATATAGGTCTTGCTCCCGTGAGCCTCTGCAATCACCAAGGAAGGATGTGTGTGCGCAGTCGTAGGTGATCGTGGTGGCTTGCTTCAAGTCAAAGAGCATACACCCGTGGGGGTTGTCGTTTTTATAAAGGCTTCCAAAGTGAACTGGGTACGGCCGGGGGACATTTGTCTCGCCAGGTGCAGCCAACTGGTTTTCAAACACCACCAGTTAGTGAACATTTAAACTGATGTTCCGATGCCCTTTGTCGTTGCTGAACATATTCTGCAGAATGTAGATGACACTGAGCTACCGATGATGATTGCCTTTCGTAAAAGCTGGCTTGCCCTAGCGTCGGTTTCCACCAGGAGATCATCCATGACAACCAAGGTGTCAGGGTGGGTAGTGATCCCACGAACGTGATGTTGGACATAGTCTCATACGTCGTCTGCCATTCCTCGTAACACCACACAACCCAGGCGATATCGATGGGTGAAAGAGATAGCGTGGGTGGCTGTATACGACTGGTGTTCAGGCGTAGTGGTCAATGCAATACTCGGTGAGCGGATCGATGTCGACTAGGGATGTATCCTTGTGGTCGCTGGGGCCGGGCGAGTTTTGCCTGGAGCTAGCGCGAAGGGTGTCTTTAGCGTCGTCTGACTTGCACACACGCCACGTTGCTATGTTCTAGGTTGGCTGATTAGAGAGCTCCTAAAATACGCCCCTGAAAAAGATGCCCAGAACGGATAGCAATGTCACCACGACGGCCACTTGTGCTTGCGCGTTTTGGGATACGCTGTGTTTGCGGTTGCACTTTGTCCATACCAGTGTGTTCATGTTCGAGCGTATCATGAATGCTGACGGCTATGGCTACTGATTTTGTAGCCCTTTCACCTGGTTGGCTGGGACCCAGGAATTGAACGAACTCGGCCAGCCTGGTCATTTCGTGAGGTACATCTTCTTGACCAGCCGTCGTTCGATTTTTAGGATGCGTTCCACAGCGTAGTAGTCTTGTACCGTTTTCACAGTGGACTGTAATTCCTTCTCGTAAACGTTGCCAGTTGCTTTTCAGTTCATACAACAAAGGTTGATAGGTACGTAGCGATTGGTCACATCGCTCTTCGCTTCAGCTGGGGAGGTAACTTGAACTTACCATTGACTTTACTAAACTGTAGAGGGTCCACGTTCTTGAAGATCTACTTCGGTCGTGGGCGTTGTAGTACTAGGTACAAGACACGTCGGACCTGAGCTTCGTGGCACTTGGTAACGTCGATGGGTGCTCCCTGAATACTCCGCTGATATGCTCGATTGTAACTCTTGACTAAATAGGGCAGGAGAACGATGTACTGTTTTGTATTCTTATTGGTGAAATATTTGTACATGTGGTCTTTAAGCATCCTGTCGAACCTTTCCACAATGGACGCCTAATTGATCTCGTTGTACGTATGAAAGAAGAACACCTTTGACCTTATCTTTCTACTAACCAATCTAGAACTTTGGCACGTTTTATTCCCTGGGGCTTTGCCGCACAATAGACGGGCGCCAATGCGCTATAGGTGGCCTGACTGTCGGGACTGGAATACGTTGAGTTCCACATCTTCTCCCAACTCTTCATGGGGATGACTGATGAAGGACCCGGGCTCTATCGTTTGCTCATAATGAGACTCTCTTGGGCTAGGGTCGGGGTTCTCTTCTTGGTTCTTTCTTTGGGTTTTGCCAGCGCATCGTCCATGGCTCGAGCCCAGTCCAGCTCGTCTGCTGACCGCTCTTCCTCTGTAACCACCTGATCCACATCCGCCACGGTATTTTCCAATGAGGACCATGGAACAGGGTCGCACTGTAACCCCATTTAACCGAGCCAGTTGAGCGCGGCATGTTTTGGGATAGGCAAGTACAGACCTATCTCTCGTCGTCATTATCTTTTGTCCTGGCATGTTCATATATTAAAAGGCAGACTGTTGAGTGGAAGCCCTACCGAGAACCAGAAAGGCGAAACTTCTGAACCCATACGTGCGCCGTATGGTAGCGTGGAAAGCAGATGTATCTACATTCTATATGAAGATGTATCAGTGGGTAAAATCCGATGCCGGAACTGCAGGTTAGAATCCAAAAAGTGTTATGGGGGTTCTCCTCTCTCACTGCATAGGGTACAAGCCATACGACCTCGGGCATTACAGGTTAGTTTTCCTGGGTATTCTTGCATTTACCAGTTTTACCCCATGGTCAGGCGTTTACTCCATCAGATGTCCACGATGCTCATCCATTAACATCAGATGAGTTGTTTGAGCTGATCCGTCATCACAGCTAGCGTATCTAATTCCACTTAAGCCGGTGCTAGGGGCAGTGTGGGTACTTCATGGTCTCCACATGAACATCTACAATAAAAGCGCGGCTGAGATACTAAGGCTACATCCGAGACTCCACGGAATTCTCGGGTCTGAATGTTAGGTGTGGACGAATGCTTTGCTGTAGTCATGTGGTTGCTTTTTAGTCACAAGACGTCGTCAATTTTTCCCACCTCTGCATATCGCTCCAACACACCACTGACATGTATTGTTATGCAAAGGTCAATCACCATTGAAGTGACTGGGGAGTATTAAAGGTAGGATTGATCTATAAGGTCAAAGGTCAATTAATATTCGAAAGTTACTGGAGAATACCAGAGGCTCAGGCGAAGAGAAAGCAATCGTAAAAGTTGACCTGAAATGATCTTTGATCCTGTGCAACCATGTTATCCGGTATTGTGCACATCTGGTCACACAAATGGAACCAGAAGTGATTTCCCAAGGTCATATACAAATTTCAAGGTGAAAGGGTATTTTCTTCCCATTCTCTACTACTAAAGATGGACATGTTCATGTTTACCGACTGTGGGGTTTCAGGGATGTATGTGCCCTAGCTTTATGGGGCATAACCAATCAGTAAAGAACAACAAAAACTATGAGATTTAAATATCAATATATTACATGCCCAAGGGCAAGAAATTGTACAGCAATAAACATTTGCATGGAAGGCATTTAAAATCAAAAGTTTATACAGGTAAATACAAGTAGTATTTGACTCAGACATTTGACAAAGCTACCAACCCAATACCGGAGAAGTTGCACTGACTTTGTCAACCCATACCGGTCCATTTTAAGTCATCGTCTTTGAATGTTTCCAGCATTAACATGGTTGGCCCTGTTGTATGATTTTTTTTTCTTTTGCAGACTGAAATGTACAGATAGACTACCATTTCTCCATAATATTTACCATACATCACATTTCAGAGCACTCTTTCATTCTCTCCAGGTAAAGATAGTGCCACGTCACTGTAGCTCATCTGTCTGTAACTGGAGAAAGTAGCTGTGAGAAATTTTCACTAAAGAACTGCAATAGATGAGTTTCTAACTTTTGTTGTCCCCCCTGAACACTAAATGATCCATGCAGTTATTTCCCGAGATTTCATGATAAAGTTTCATGGGAAATTCAAGATGCGGCCATATTGGATTTTCGAATCGGACAAGAAAAGGTATCTTGCTCAACTTGACCCCATCAAATTTGAGAAAGATCAATGCAGTAGTTCCTGAGAAATCGCGATAACAAAGTTTCATGGGGAAATCCAAGATGGCCGCCTGGTGGCCATATTGGATTTTTGAATCAGAGCAGAAAAGGTATCTTGCACAACTAGACCCGAAGGGGGAACCTGTGCACCAAATTTGAGAAAGATCCATGCGGTACCTGAGAAATCGCAATAACAATGTTTCATGGGGAAATCCAAGATGGCCACCTGATGGCCATATTGGATTTTTCAATCAGAACACAAATGGTATCTTGCACAGCTAGACCCCAAGGGCAACCTCTGTACCAAATTTGAGAAAGATCCATGCAGTAGTTCCTGAGAAATCAAGATAATGTTTCATCTGGAAATCCAAGATGGCCACCTGATGGCCATATTGTATTTTTGAATCAGACCACAAATTGTATCTTGCACAACTAGACCCCAAGGGGAACCTCTGTACCAAATTTAAGAAAGATCCATGCAGTAGTTCCTGAGAAATCGCGATAACAATGTTTCATTTGGAAATCCAAGATGGCCGCCTGGTGGCCATATTGGATTTCTGAATCAGACCACAAAAGTATCTTGCACAACTAGACCCCAAGGGGAACCTGTGTATCAAATTTGAGAAAGATACATGCAGTACTTCCTGATAAATCACGATAACGAAGTTTCATAGGGAAATCCAAGATGGCCATCTGGTGGCCATATTGGATGTTTGAATCAGAGCAGAAAAGGTATCTTGCACAGCTAGACCCCATGGGCAACCTCTGTACCAAATTTGAGAAAGATCCATGCAGTAGTTCCTGAGAAATCACGATAACAATGTTTCATCTGGAAATCCAAGATGGCCACCTGGTGGCCATATTGGATTTTTCAATCAGACCACAAATTGTATCTTGCACAACTAGACCCCAAGGGAACCTCTGTACCAAATTTGAGAAAGATCCATGAAGTAGTTCCTGAGAAATCGCGATAATGTTTCATCTGGAAATCCAAGATGGCCGCCTGGTGGCCATATTGGATTTCTGAATCAGACCACAAAAGTATCTTGCACAACTAGAATTCCAAAGGGGAACCTGTGTATCAAATTTGAGAAAGATCCATGCAGTACTTCCTGATAAATCACGATAACGAAGTTTCATAGGGAAATCCAAGATGGCCGCCTGATGGCCATATTGGATGTTCGAATCAGAGCAGAAAAGGTATCTTGCACAACTAGACCCCAAGGGGAACCTGTGTACCAAATTTGAGGAAGATCCACGCAGTAGTTCCTGAGAAATCGCAATAACAATGTTTCATGGGGAAATCCAAGATGGCCGCCTGGTGGCCATATTGGATTTGTGAATCAGACCACAAAAGGTATCTTGCACAACTAGACCCCAAGGGAAACCTGTGTACCAAATTTGAGAAAGATCTATGCAGTAGTTCCTGAGAAATCGCGATAACAATGTTTCATCGGGAAATCCAAGATGGCCGCCTGGTGGCCATATTGGATTTTTGAATCAGACCACAAAAGGTATCTTGCACAACTAGACCCCAAGAGGAACCTGTGTACCAAATTTGAGAAAGATCCATGCCGTAGTTACCGAAAAATAATGATGACAAGATTTCACTGGCAAATTCAAGATGGCCGCCATGGCAGCCATATTTAAAATCGTATCGACATGGCATGAACAAATTCTGGTGTACTCATTGGGGGGAACATGCATGCCAAGTTTCAGCTTAATCGGCCAAGCAGTTTCAGAGAAGATGATGTTTACGGACGACGGACGACGGACAGTCAGGCCATGACATAAGCCCATCGGGCCTTCGGCCCAGATGAGCTAAAAAGTCATTAATAGTTAAGGTTGTGTTGAGGTTCATTTGTATCTGGTGTCATCATAATATATTCATGTTCTCATGGACAAAGGCCAATAGGTTCATATACGGTACGTACAATTTGACTGAGCATGTAAAAAGTCGACCCACCCAATTACATGGCCTCTTTGATGTTTGTGCGTGACAACAGCAATACATTATGAAGTCACCAGAGACCATGTAAATTGGATGGGTCGACTAAAAACATGCTCAGCCAAACTGCTCGTATATAAACCTATTGGCCTTTCCCCATGAGAACATACATTATGATGCCACTCTATGCAACTGAGCCTTGGTGCCTAAAACATCTAATACGAATTAGATGTTCTCATCTTTATTATGGGATCTAGAAAATTTAAGATTTTAGGGTTGTCCGAAGTACACATATAAAAATAATTCCAAATTGTTTATTCTTTCTCAGACCAGAATAGTTAAAATATCCTTCAGTGGTTGACAGGCTTTGTAGGCCTATATATAGTCACTTTAGCATGTACTTGATCTCTTACCTGTATTAAATAATACTCTGTTAATTGTTTTCCTTCAAGATATCAGATTAATACGCACTAAAGTATGGAAGCCTCCTATGGTCACTCTTCCAAAGATTGACCTCAGCTCAGAGAAATACAGTTCAGGAGACAATATGAACATGTGTGAAGAGCTGCTCTACCATAGCTCTAGGGACTGTACATGTATCTATGCTGGGTCTAGTTTCTGATGAATGAAGAGGTCAAGCTAAAACTAGGTCATCACATGGACTGGTGTTAGGAATATATGTACATGTATGTTGGGAAATTAATGAATCAATTAACCTTAAACTAGAAATAATACTATCTGACATGTCTGAGAACTGAAATATTCTGAGATGGATGTCTTGCCACTTGTTGTTTCATGCACTCATGTGTTCTAATACTTTCATTCAGTGCCAGTACCGGGTGAATGTATAATAGTATAGTACCACTACATATGGATCAGCTTGGTATTATGGCCAGTTTTTCATGGGCTTTTTCAAACAAATAGATACTATTTTGAACTGAAACTCTGGGAAAGTAATCTGCTACTCAGGAAGCAGCTATTTTTTTAGTTTTACTATCTCCAATTTTGCAGCCAGTCAATCAATAGTCTCTGAAATTGATACTCGGGTATCACAATCAGTTAAAAACTTTTTCCTGTGAGCCATAAATTACAAAATCATAATTTACAAATGGAAGTACAGTGCAATAAAATCTAGATTATGCAAAGAAAAGTTCACTTGCGATGAATGGTATCTATCCCGAACCTCAATCAAGCAACAGTGTTTATCTTCTGAACCACCTTTCTATATATGCCTATGGGCCTAGTTATATGAAGAGAATTATTCTGTCTCAAAACGTGATCTATTATGAATATTTAGAGAAATGATAGTCATTTTGTGGATCCTGGTTTGTTATACATCGTGCAAATCACAGGCCTTCATGTGGCTCAGAGTGAAATTATGGGAGAAAATGTAGGAGGAAATTTGTCAAATTATAGGAGAAATAAAGAAATTTTCTTATTTAAATATACAAGTAGGAAATAAACGAAGGAAACAAATGAATGAGTGAATATCATTTAACGTCACTTTGAACACTATTTCAGTTATTTCACAACGTTTGGTTCCTATTCATTTTCACACGTGCTCATCTCCCACGGGTGAAATTTAAATTGTAAAACAAAAAATCCTGAAATGTATTTCCTAAGGCCAACTTGACTCATTTCTGAGCATTGGTGAAAGTTTTCATGAGGAAAAGTCAAAATATAGGAAATATGCAAGGTTTTAGTCTACATATAGGAAAATATAGGAAAGTCTAAAAACTATAGGAAGTATAGGAATCGCTTTAAGGCCAGAGAACAAAATATTTATTGCAGAGTCATCCATTATTTTGTACAAAACACACCGATTATAGGAACGGTTGCCGACTACAGCCCTTACTAATCCATCCCTGAACTGGATTTACAATTTGCAATAATTCCCGATTTTTGACCCATAGTGACCTTGACCTTTTGATTTCAAAATGATCAAGGTTCTTCCTTGTCTGAGTTTAGAACCAATAACAGTTGGTACCTGGCACTACAGCTATTTCAAAGACATCAAAACCGGATAGACAGAGGGACAGAACTCAACACTGTATAACACGACCCCATCTACATGTAACAATGGGCATATAAAAATCTGGTATAATACAATTTCATGCACATATAAAAGCTTTCATGAAGAGGTGATTTCATTTTATATATTGGTGAAACATTAAAGCTATGATTAAACTATATATCCAAACTCTCAACCAAATGGCGACATCATCCTCCAGTGGTTCTGCAGAAACCCAATATGGCTGGGTTCTCTTCCAATCTTCTTCACATGCCAACAAAAACACCAGATTTTATATTTGAATATCTGGGTTGACCAATCAAGTCATTCAGAACTGGAAGATACCCTGTGGTGTACTGGAGTTTGACTGATCATACATGTACATCCATGACCATTGACATGTACATCATTGACCATACATGTACATCACTGACCATACATGTACATCACTGACCCATACGTGTACATCAATGACCATACAGGTACATCACTGACCATACATGTACATCACTGACCATACGCGTACATCACTGACCATACGTGTACATCATTGACCATACATGTACATCATTGACCATACATGTACATCACTGACCATACATGTACATCACTGACCCATACGTGTACATCAATGACCATACAGGTATACATCACTGACCCATACGTGTACATCACTGACCATACATGTACATCATTGACCATACATGTACATCACTGACCATACATGTACATCACTGACCCATACGTGTACATCAATGACCATACAGGTACATCACTGACCATACATGTACATCACTGACCATACGCGTACATCACTGACCATACGTGTACATCATTGACCATACATGTACATCATTGACCATACATGTACATCACTGACCATACATGTACATCACTGACCCATACGTGTACATCAATGACCATACAGGTATACATCACTGACCCATACGTGTACATCACTGACCATACATGTACATCATTGACCATACATGTACATCACTGACCATACATGTACATCACTGACCCATACGTGTACATCAATGACCATACAGGTACATCACTGACCATACATGTACATCACTGACCATACGTGTACATCACTGACCATACGTGTACATCATTGACCATACATGTACATCATTGACCATACATGTACATCACTGACCATACATGTACATCACTGACCATACATGTACATCACTGACCATACGCGTACATCACTGACCATACGTGTACATCACTGACCATACATGTACATCATGGGCCACACATGTACATCATGGACCATACATGTACATCATGGACCATA
>JAVTVY010054415.1:0-31036 GCA_036873755.1 Hanleya hanleyi | reverse complement strand
TTTTGTTTTCAGGCTCTTCAGAGGGCGAGTCAAGTGATAGGTGAAATACGAGAGATACATTTATGGTGAGGGCTGGACTAGGATTACCTCCCTTTAATAGCGTTCTCTCATTTAACTGTGATCTTTTCTTCTGTGGTTTTGACGTGTAGCTGTAATTTATGCATATTAAAGAACAAGACACAGGATGACAGAAGGATCGGGCAAGATTCAGGCATTTATGAAGATGATTTCACCTCTGACTTCCTGGATTTGTTATCCAATGTGGTTTGATTGCAAATTCATGCAGATTTGTTGTATCTTTTGCATGTTTCAGCACGTGTTAGTGCATGATCATAGACAGATGTCGCTTAAGTGTGAATAACCAGAAATGGGGCAGGGTTGTGTGTTGGGGGGGGTTGTCAGAGTGTGCACTGCCTATCTCTGTGATGTTAAATCTGATAGATATAGGGTGTGCAAATTGAAATCAGGAAGCGCAAATGAAGGGCTTGCACTGTTGGTGGCCTCAACGTGATATAACTGTAGATGCTTGTAAATACCTGTCCTTTGTGTAGGTCTACCATATAAAACTACATATCTTGCAGTAATTTCATTGGAAGTTTACCTTTTGGAGCTTAGATCCTGTCTGTTCATGCCAGCTCAAGGATTATGTGCCACTTTGAGCTGGCATTGTGCATGGATGTATGAAAAAACAGGATCAGCTACAGCCTAATCTGTTGAAACAGCCTACATGTAAGTAGGATTTGAACATGGATGCTGAAGAAATTAAATAAACATGTTAAAATATTCCATTTCCCAAATACATGGCGTGAATTCCTGCCGACATCTGAAGTTGGTATCACCCTGCAAGCTCAGTGGTCAAGTCTTTGGAGTTCACTTTTTGAAAAAAAGCAATTCTCAAAGAAAATCTGCCTGCAAAACCAAAGAATATAACTGCCTGCCTGCCTGCCCCATATTTTCGGAAAAAGTACCTGAGAAACATTTAATTAATTATGTATGGCCTTGTGTCTGCAGTATTAGTCACCAATAGACCAATCAGTGCCAGTTCATACATAATTTCGTGAGTGTATCTCATAATGGCAGAACAAAGTTGTAGCTAAGAGTGAAGGACATGCCTTACCTTGAAATGATTCGCTGAATATTCATCGTTTCCCCTTGCATTATGACCTGTCTAATAAGCTTTTTTACGCAACATCATGACAATAGCTTTCATTTTTTAAACATCGTCAGGGTTTCATAGAAGTCCAAATTTTTGCCACCGGAAACTGAAAATTCAGTATTTTTTTCACCTGTATTGAGTATTTTTACGTTTTTGTCGCCGACCGACAGACTTGTATTGAGTTTATTTGTAATTTTGCAACCACCATAAGGAATGTATACAAAATTTCCATATGATGAGCAATGAAGCCTGTCAATACCGCTGTGTATTTGAATTGTTAAAATAAACAAACCGATAATTTAATATGTTCATTTTTATGTTCTTGATTGACCACGATCTTACAATCTATTTTCAGCACATTAATGTCAGATTGTGGATGTCAACAAAAAATACTCCAGTCACAGTGCAACATTTAACACACAAATACAGAAAATTACCAGTCTATAAAAAAAACTTTAATATCCAAGACTTGCTGAAAAATATCCCACCATTGTCATCAAATTATTTTTCAGGCCAGTATTTGAAATCAGTAAACCAGTATAAATACTAATTTCCCTGAGAATTAGCCCCTGTGACATTTACTGAAATTATGAATGAAAGCTTCGAGTTGGAGTGGTTTCACCCACCGACAGTTAATATGAGTTTATTTCTTGGATTTTATTCACTCCATTTATGATAACTGAATTTACGGTTTGTCCATTTTAGTTTTATAATCTCGCAGCCAAAATTACTCCAATTAATTTATTACAACTCCGTTCACGGAACTTTACATCAACAACAACCCGTGTGTTGATGTGACACGTGCGTTGGTGCAAGAAAATAACGGTTAACTTGCCTAAATCCTTCCTACATTTTCGAGAATATACAGCAGGATTAAGCTATTAATGTTGGTAATATCTCATATAAAGATCTATCATTCTCCCTTGGCAAACTTTTAGAAGTTGCTTTCACTCAACGACGAATTTGGAAATTACGCAGTGAGCGAGCAGTGAGGGAAGATCTTGTGATTCGATCTTGTGGTGGCGGTCGACAACCGATATTCCTCGGGCTACCTGCGATACTGCTGCTTCATATACTTCCCGTTTAGATTCCGGTGTGATGCATCGGAACTGCTGGGGGAGATGGAAAAAAAGATAATCTGCACTGTGTGAGCGGGGGTCGACGTGCAATATTTTCGGGCCGATATTTTCTGACTATCACCGAGAAATTGTCACTAAGAGCTGTATAGACTCGGGACGACTCTCCCGTCGCAGCATGGGTATTCCTAAGAATATTTCAGAATCGATTCACTGACGAACGTGAAGTCGGAAACGGAAATGTCCGAAGACTGATTTTCGGCTGAATTTGGAAATCCCCTTTTGGCGCGAGTCGACGTCTGTTTTTTCGCCATTCTTTGCTTGAATTACGTGTTCTAGCTTTTTCCGGAATTGAGTTTTCAGTTCAAAAATTGAATATTTTCCTTCGTAAACATATAAACTTCAGTTTTTTACGGCATGAATTGAGTTTTTATCTCAATTTTGCCACCGAATACCGGTGGCAAAACACGACGTGTATGAAACCCTGATCGTAAGTGTTGATGATGGAACATAGTCTGTCACCGTTGTTCAGTTGTACATAGCATATTACACGTACAGGTAAGGAATGTATCCCAGTGGTGTCTACTTGTGGCAGCATGGAATTCAATCTTCAGGAATATTTAGATTTTCTTTATTTATTCTCAGAGCTTTTTACCATACCGGTACATGTTGTTATAGAGTGGGTTAGCTGATCAATATACATATGAGTGGTTCTGTGTGAATCTATTCTACTTAGTTAACAGACTGTTCAATGTACAGAGGAGATGAATGGTCCAGAAAGTTGAGCCTTGTCCGTGAGAGAATATAATAAATATATTGTATATTGAAGTGGTGAATGGGAACTCTGTCAGAACTGGCTTGCCTTTTCAGTGGAGCACATTTGACGATCAGTGATGAAAATCTATCTTGTCAGTACTGTGACAATCTTTAGTGGTGGTATTTTTACCTTTGTTTCCCAAACAGAAAGTTATCGTTTGTGTATAATGAATTGTATTGCCTTGTCAGCTTTTTGCATCACTCACAGCTTCTGTCTGATAATTGATATTTTTGTATGCATATTGAGTTCGTTTCTAGGGGTCATCTGCTACCACTAAAAAAACTTTGATGTAAATGTATTTCTATGAAGTACACTTTATGCATATGACCATTCAATTCTGCATATGGCTATTGAATTATGCATATGGCTATTCATTCCTGCATATGGCTATTCATTTCTGCATATGGCTCATCATGTCCACATACGGCTATTCATTGCTGCCTTTGACAACTGAATTTTACATATGACTATTCAATTCTGCATATGTCTATTCAGTTCTGGCTACATCTATTCAGATACTCTAGTAGTTTAGTCACAAGAAGCTTGTAGCCAGACATAACATTCCTCGTGTTTCCATGACTACTAATTTCCTCGCACACATATCATGCTAAAGAATGTCCAATCTTGAGACATTAGAACATTTTAACATTTCCTACCATGCTCCTTAGTTAAATGCTTTATTCTTAATTGCTTGGGCATGGCCATTATCTTGTCAATTAAGATCCTTGGTCATGTTTATAGTTCTAACATGGCAAAAGAACAGCAGAAACCTTTCAGGTCACATTTTTGTGGGCACCCTCGGTTTGATTGCTTTGCAAAAAATAACACATTGTATCAACAAGACTGATTGTCATTTGCAACTACCAAAGTCAGGGGACATCACAAGCACTTCTGGAAAAATCCCTAAATTCACCTTCTACCAGAATTGAAGCTGTTCTGGCCCTTTCGCATAAAACTGGCAATGTTTTCTCTTTTAAAATCTTGTTGAATAATGACGAATATTGGCCAATTATCTGACAATAGTTTGCCCTGTTGATGCTGTATGTGTACAACGATAATGTGGTCTCCCAGCTTTCACACCTGGGCTACATTCAATGCATAGTTCTAGTAGCACAGGTGTTGTCCCTGAGATAGTAGTATTAGACCTAAAAAAAATCAGATAAAAGTACAACTGAAACTATACTATGGACTTTTTACTGTACATTGATAATAATTTTGACCCAACAGTCATATTATTGCCTGTCAAGATGCTTTAAAAAGCTGTTGTCTCTTTTCTACGCAATTCACTGGATACACAAGTATTATTATATGTAGATGATGGTTATAGATGACCCAGTTTTTCTTTAGTAATAGTTGATTCATTTAGTCTGATAGTCCATGTTGCATTGTATTATTTTTTATTTGTATTGACTTAATGCTTTAATCTTCTGTTTTGCTCAGTTTGAAGATATGTTATAGACAGATACTTGTGGATTCTAGTGAAAAGTGGACCCAAAATTGTATATGTATATGTAGTGTCTGCTTCAAGAATGATTTTGCTGATACTGATAAACATGCATGGAGATTTCGTGGGGCCTGTACATATTAGTAACTCACTCATTTTGTCTTAGATTCTGACAATAAATTCTATGCTGACAATGAATGTTCAACAACATGACACGCACAATGTTTTAGCTGATTTGGTCATTCACATCCTCACTTTGCGTGTGAATCACTCACTTGGTATGTGACATACTCTCTTGGTATGTGAATCACTCACCATGGGTGTGACTCCCTCGCACAGAGTGTGAATCATTCTTGGGATGTGAAACACTCAGTTGGTATGGGACTCTTTCACTTGGGATGTGAAAAATTCACTTCGCATTTGAATCACTGACTTGGGATGTGAATCTCGCTCTCTTTGAGATGTGAAACATTCATATTGTGTGTAAAACAGACACTTTGACACATTTTACGCAGCATTTGAATCACTCACTTGGTGTTTGAAACCTGCACTTTGTGTGAACTAGTTACTGGATGTGTGATGGTATCAGTGACAATATCAATTAATTTCTAGAAGGTTAACACCCATTCATATGCTGCTGTATTTCATAGACTGGTATTGTAAAATAACAAAGTCAATTTGTACATAAACCTCCTCCAAAAGTGATTACAATATTAGATAGAATTTAATTAGAAACAATTTTTTGTTAATTTATTACAAAATTTAATATGCTTTTGTAAAAAAAATTGTGAACTGTATCTTACTTAATTTCACTATTGTCTGCGATAATATTAGATATATAATTATAAGTAATAGGCATTTTGTCAGAAGTTCATATAGCAGACCACCAACTGCAAGATTTTATTAGATTCGGCAATGTTTTATTGTATATTTACTTGAAATCAATCTCCTGCATATACATTTTATAGCAAAAACTGGTCATACATAACAAGACATTATCTGTGACCTAATCGATGTATGTTTTATGAAATTCAAATACCAATATACAAATCTGATTGGCTGCTTGAAATGTCAATCGGCTGGCTGCTTGGATTTGTCGTCAACTTTGATTGGGTGATCTTAAATCTTCAGGAAAATTAATCTGGAAAAATGTGGCATACATGTGTGATGAAGACTGGCTTGTTTAGTGCATCCAGATTGGTCGGAGGCATGATGCACTCTAGCAGTATTTCAAGCCATTTGATGTTGATAATTTTCAAAATATAATTTGGAATTAATTAATCATATGGGAAAAATAATCTCATATCATCTTCATTAGGGGATGAAAATTCCCACTGTCAAGAAGGAAAAACATAACAGCTTCATCTACTGGCGGGGTTGGAGTGTTTCGTTCATCTTTCGAGTAGAAATCTTGTGATCCTAATGAGATGATCCTCTTATTTCTCTGATGAAAGATCAAATAAGGGAACAATTCATAGCACAAAGAATGTCACACGAGAACTTGGGAACCTTGATTATTGCTGTGCAATATACCGTGTATACTGATACGGTACTGTAGATTGTAAGAACTGGTTTGACTTGCAGAATTTAGTCCCAGATTCTTCGACTAAAATTTTAAAGTATTTAAATGTATTATTATCGTCATGATCATCTTTCATATTGTTTTGTACTCCTGGTCTGCTAAATTCATAGACGGGTTCAAATAACAATCGTGGCTGATGAGTCGAGGTGAAATTGGTAGCTGGAACACTTGATGTGGATGTAATAAACATGATTGAAAGCCAATCAAACCTCAGCATTTTTTTTTTTTTGTATGTTTGGACATGAAATTATTTCATTATGCAGAGCAAGTTATGAACATCCACTGAACAGGTTAGAGAAAACTACCTCTCTATTAATGAAGGTAAAATAGGTTGTTCTTGTCCAGAATATATCAAAATTTGAGAACTCTGCCATGGGCAGCCAAGGATATACATCGGATGGTATTAAAAAAAGAAATTGTCTATGTAATTTGCATAATTGACGACATGCATTGTTCCCGATTAAAATTAGACTGAACACTTTTATTGGGAAATCACTAAGACATTTTGGGGGTTATGATGAATAAATCAAAAGTTATTAAGCAAAAACACCTTTTTGACCTCCATTTTAGAGGAATACATATGTCCCTCATTATAACGCTGAAGTTGGGGGATGAAACATTGACAGCACTATAGGTGAGTCACACTGTAATGAGTTTTCATTGTGGCGACATTCATACTGCACATATACATTGGGGGACATAGCAGTGACCGAGCTATACTGAAACCTGCTTTATAATGAACTGTTTTATATTGAGGGACAAGTGTAGTTCTCTCTAACCTGCTAAAAGAACTTTGATACATGTATGTCCCATAAATGTGTTCAGACTGAAAGTACCCAAAGTCCTACAAATGGAATTCAATAATGAAGTACTATTATTGCATGTATGGTTCAAGGAACCGTTTGTGTTGATTTGCAGGGTCACATGCTAGAAATGCTTTTATTTGCTTGTGTATAATGTATATACATACATAGCTCTGTGTGAATATGTTTATACAGTGACCATGGTGGCTATCACACAGGTACATCATGTAGAACATTCCTAGATGGATTTTATTTTTCCTTTTGTTGTTGTTGTAAACAAAGCAGGTCTGTACAGATTATCCTCAAGAAAATAAAAACCTGTGTGAAATTTTAAGCAAATTGTCGTATTTTCTACATGCTCTTCTGCAACCCCCTTATCGGAAATGATACGATTCCAGTAATGGGCATAAATTCGGGGGAGGACAAATGTAAACTACATATCAATCTTGTGTTGATGTTGTGTTGTGATAGTCGCCTCGAAGATGGATAACTCAAAATACATAACATTCTATCTCTGTTCGTGTTACCGAGTCACATGTATTTGTCCATCCGACTCCAGCGCCCACTAGCGAGCGACAAGTGCCGTTTGGAGAGTGCCTCTTGAGAGGGCCTTTGATACTTACTGGAACTTCACCAATAAATCTCTAGTGGAACAAGAGAGATGAAAGTCCATAAATTCAGACTCTTAAAACCTTGATCCATGCACTCTTGTAAAGACCATCTTCAAATTTGACCTTGAAGAATTAATATTCAAGCCATTGAACATGGATTTCCAGACATTCCTCCAATGTAAAATCTCATAATGTGAGCTGCTCTAACAACATACCAGCTGCATAGAAATACATGTATATATTTAATGATACAGTGGGAATGCCTGCAATAAGAATCTGTTCTGCATATGGTTGGAAACTGCCTTGAGAAAGGTAGCTCAAACTTTTCTTCTGTTGGAAACTTCTTCAAAACTGGCCAGAAAAATGTAATTCGGGATGGGCCCGGCCTGTATTGACCCATTTAATGCACACTAGTGTTAGATGTATGGTTCAAAGGAATACAGAATTGCTTCAATGGATTTATGAGACAGGAGGCTGCAAGAATAAAACGAATGCCTAGCATTTCCTTTGATGACGGGGCACAAGAGCCAAAATTGGCATCATTCAACCGCACAAACACATTATTTCTCCCTTATGTTTCCACTGACAACATGAACACACAAAATAGCGATTTTTAATGATTTCCAATTTGAAGTTCACCTCAAATTTGGTATGTGACATCTCCCTCTAATGTATCTGCGGACACAAAGCAACTGTGATTTTTAATAATTTACCGATTTTGGGGTTAAATTAACTTAATTTTCACCGAGACCCCAATTTTCGTATGTGACTTTTTCCTGAATGAATTCACTCACAAAAACATTATCTATTCTCGATGCTTTCCAGCCTTTTAGGCCACATTGATCTTTGACCTTGACTTTGGTATGCGACACCATCTCCACCTAGAGTAAAATTTTGTAACGTGAAAGAAAACGGTCACAGATGTAGACCGGATGTAGACCGGATACTAATGGCTCAATGATTTCATGATTTTTAGGCCAAAGTGACCTCTGACATAGATGTCAATTTTGGTATGCAACACATCGTCTCAACCTATATCCACTCACAAAACAATTGCGACCACAGATAGAAACTGTTGCACAAACTGACACACAGAAATTGCCATCAGATAATGAAAACACATCCATTTTCATAACAAAATAGAAGATTTATTACTGGTACAAATTTCCTCATCATAGTGCATACATGTAATTATGGTAAATGAAAACAAGTTAAACTTGTATGTTCAGTATTTGTGAAACACCAAGAAATAAGTTGATTATGACAATCTTTGAGTTTTATAGCGATAAGTAGAGAAATTTTCTCATAGTGAAATGATATTCTTTTGTAGAATATCAATTCATTCTGAACAAATCTGATGGTGTAAATAACAATCCACAACAATTTTGAGTCTCAATTATCTACATAGTACTGTTTTTTTAACAAATTTTAGTCATTTATCTCTCTTTGAGATAAAATTCCATTGAATAACAAAATCTTTACAACAGTTCAGGAGTCTCGTGTTGAAATTCTCACACGATTAAATATTGGCATGCAAGCAGAGAAACTTTGCAGCAATTTTGTACTGTTGCGAATTTCTCCACAAAGTATTTGGCTATTTGAATGGAAGATCTTAAATTCCAATAGATTATAGTAACAATTATTGAGATGAAATTAGAAATTCAAAGGTTTTGTGGCAAAAACAAGATTGCTCTGAGAATCAGCCTCATTGATCTCCCTAGTTGCAACAGCCATTCACCAGATCCACGAATGACTAGAAGTGTAAAATCATGGAATGGCACATTTGACAGTGACTGAATGAAAGGGACCCCTAATAACATCACAAACATTCTGTGAAGAGGTGAGACTGATTATCTCAGTGTGGTTCTTCCAACTTGATGATCTCAATCTTGATTGAAAGATTCCAGAACATTCTCATGGCATCGCGTTGTATACCTCCACCCATCAAATATATCTGGTGTCAGATTGAACAGTTACTGGTGTTAAAAATGTGGTGCACAGCTTTTCACAATCTTCCATTATCAAAAATGTGCTCAGGATATCTCAGCTAAACATGAGTGAGTGAGTGAGTACGATTTAATGTCACTTTCAAGACTCTTTCAGCCACATCACAAAATTGGGTCCTGTTATTTTTCACAACTGGGAGCCCCATGGGTAGGGCTCTGTTCTTTTTTACACCCAGGAACACCATGGGTGCCACAGTTAGCTGACTCTTAAGACAACCAGCCTGTGGAGCTGAGGTCCTTACATTTTACCAAGACCTGGGGTGTCCATGACATCACCACCAGGTCAATCCAGAAGTCCCACATGTGCACTTTCAAATAGTTTATCCATCCCTCTGGTTTGCAGATAAACACATCCTATGACAATCACAGTCGGTACAGACTGACTGCACATGTGCACCACATATTTTGGCCCAGCACCGTCAGAGGGTGTCAGACCGACACTCATTCCAGAGTGAAAAGAATTTCTACAAAATATCTTAGAACTGTAAATTAAACTTCAGGTTGTAGGTAAAGGTGTCTCTTTTCAAAATATGCTTCAAAATCATTGCATTTCACCATTTGTCATCATGGCTTGACTCCGTTGCTGGATTATCACCTTACACCATATTCCGTGGCCAGTGTGTCTATCTTTGAAGGTTCCACTCTTCCCTCTGTTCTCATATGGTCTATAATCTCTTGAACCACTGCAAAGACAAGGAGATATTAGAGAGATTATAAGATGATCAATGATCAGTAGGGAGGTTATATCCATGTCATCTTCATGTTTCAAATCAACTACTACACTAACATTCCATCATATCCCTTAAACTCCTGAAACGGGCCAATTCTGAAAACTGAATACACGAGGACAACATAGCCAATCAAGATATGAACTGAACAGCATCGTGCATGGGCGTGTTCCAAATATAGAAAGCGGTGGTTGTACATGTACCGGTATTACTTTTCAAATGGAGAAATGATCTGAGCCTTTGAATAACCAATCAAATTTCAATTTTAAGAGGTCACTTCTAGCGCTGTGAATGTGATCTTTGAGAATAGGTCAAGGTCCAGTATGGAGTGAACTTGACTAAGATGCCTTTATAAGGCAGCAATGTGCCAAAGATGAAGACTGGCTTAATTTCTTCTGAGATATTGTGTTCACAATGAATGATAGCCCACAAACATGATAATCCTTGTGTAACATGAACTACATGCCCTAAAGCTCTCCTAAATGATGAAGACGTTTGACCAATTCAAGTGGTAAACAGCACACTTACCTCATCAATGCTTTTGTTGTATTTGGATCATATTCATATACTATCACGTACCTCACATAACAGTATAATGTGACTGAGTGAGGTGTCATGTCTGCCTACAGCATGATATTTCTGTGGGACAGCACTATATAATGGCAGCATTAGATTTGCTCTGTTACAAGTAGGTACCCCCAAACCTCCCCCTCCCTGAAAGCGACGTTAAACCCTATTCACTCACTCACTCACTTAACTCATTCAGTACGGAGCTTCATTTCTGGCCTCAGTACCAGTAGCTCCACAGCTGAGTCTCAATGCGTGCAGTGCACGAACATCCATCACAGAAACTGTCTACCAAAAGTTCATTTCAAAAATATTTTGTTTATGAAAGTGAATAAAATTTGAAACTTTATATCTCCATGAAATACACAAACATCAGAAATTGTGTTTGTGTTTATATTTTTATAATTATACATGAAATTATGCATGCAAACTTCATGAAAACATGTTTTATCTGTTTGAAAAAATGCTTCAACAAAAATAACATCGAAATTGTCATGGTCTGGTTTCAGATGTACGTAATCTCTGGCTGGTAAAATTTATAGCTGATTGTAGTATACATTCCCTGGATAAAGATGATAATTTCCATAATTTATTTCATCCACATATTACTTATAAATTAAAGTTTTGATCTGGTAGAAATATTTGTTGATGGTGATGATATTACGTGCAAAATAATGAAGTAGAAGGTTTTTTTTCTCGTCTGATTCAATCGCGTCCATGCTCCGTTTCCCTGAACCGATTTCAATGAATGACATACCACTGTAAAGCCCATTCATTCAGCTTTCTTCTCGTAGTACAATCACCATCGGATGGCCAGTGAAACGAAAGATTTGATTGGATTGAAAAAGGATGTTCAAAAACGATCTTTCTGATAAGCCCGCTGCTTTGGGCAAGTGGATTGGATAAGAGCGTTCATGTGACAAGGCGAGCCAATCGGGTTGCGTCATTCACTGCGGGTTTCGTTTGGAGAAATCAAAACAGAAAAGATGGAGCGAAATTCTGACAAGTTGGTGTCGGACAATAGCAGAATATTTGGGAAATAAATTTACCAAACGTATACGATCGTAGGAATTCTCAACAATGGATATATACCTATACCTTGACAGAAAATTTGACAGAAAATATCTCGTGAATTCGTCAGATTTCTCAAGGAATCGGATGCCACTTCAAGGTATTTGAACATTTGCAAATGTCGGCCAAAACTGCGCGATTTTCTCACAGATCTCTTCTCGGAATATAGTTTTATTTCGTTATATTTTTCATTCAATACTAAAATGCTTTATATATAATCGGATAGATAGCGATCTTATCATTCGATATATGTATGGTTTACGTGATATTTCTTCCTGAATAGACCAGGAAAATAAGAATTCCAACAGCAGTGTATACGGCCGACTTCATTTGGAAATTTTCGTGATTTTATTTTTTATCTGCGTTTCAAACAACGATCTTGAAATAATTTTTCTGTTAGTCAAATCCAAATTTCGGAAATTGTTACGTGAGAAAATAAGCTTCGTAAACATATAGGCCGTTAATTACATTTGACAATGCTTAGATATGAAAATTCTATTTTCCCACGACAGTTATGTTTTGCGCCATATGGCGTCTATGGGGTTGAGGAGGCCCAGATCTGTGACGCCGAATGGCGCTTACGGTACCGAATGAGTTAACAATCAAATACAAAGAGAGTGCTTAGCTCTCAGAGAATGTTCTGTACATGTAAAGGTAACAACTTGGAACATCAGTGTAGGCTACATTTTTATATGCCCATCGAAGACAAAGTCGTATATTTGAGATAGCTAGTTCTTTCCATCTATCTGTCCGCTAACAATTGTCCATGCAATATCTCCCGTTCCTAGCTATGGATTGGTACCAAACTTTGGGTATCACCTTGCTCACTAGGCAAGGAGGGTCCCTATTCATTTTGAGGTCAAAAGGTCAAGGTCATTTTTCAGAAGGCATTCACACTATAAACAAGAGCCCAAGGGGCTTCAATATACGCCCGTATATCTGGAATTACATTGGTTCAAATTTCAAAATTGTTTGATAGCCTTGATTCCAATTGATCTAGCAATCCAGAGAAAGGTCTACAATTTTTTGCTTATAAGAATGTAACATATATCACATCTTATATTGAATGATAAACTAAAATGAGCTCAACACTTGGTAACTAGTTGACCTTGAAGCAATAGCTTAGAGCTCACATATCCCACACTGAAATCGACAATAGTCAAACACAAGAAAATAGTAGTTTTCCTGCAAATGAATTCCTTTCAGATGAGAGAATTTTTCATGAAGGAAGAAGAAAGAGATGAAGTGAACCTTTGTCCTTGAGTTAATAAACAGGTGTGAAGTTCATAAAGGACTCCTCTCCCCGTTAAATTAGTAAATGTATGGTTTTTATTTCACAACAGTTTAACTAAATGAAGCGTTTCAAACATGGGAGACAACTCAACAGGACAATATCATATAAATGCAGGGGAAAGACTTTTGAATATTCCAACAATATTCCAACACATTTAGTCAGCTAAGCTTGATTCATTTTTGCGACCTAGACCTTTGACAAATTGACCTCATATGTATGGCTCCACTTTGCCATGCGAGTAAAGGTATACTCAAAGTTTGGTACCAATCCATACCTTGAAACTAGAGCTATCGCATGGACAACAAATTTTAATGGATGAATGGACAGAACGCAACATCGCATTACACGACCTCGTCTTCGACAGGCATATGTCAATGTGACTTTTAATGATTTCTGATTTTGGGGTCACAGTAACCTTGACCTTTGACCTTGACCTCAATTTTGATACACAACACATTGTCTTCCCTCAATCTAACAATGCACACAAAAAATCATGATTTTTAATGATTTCCTGATTTTGGGGTCACAGTGGCCTTGACCTTTGACCGTGACCTAAATTTTGGTACATGACAAACCGTCTCCCCTCAATTTCTCAATGGACACAAAAATTCATGATTTTTAACAATTTCACGATTTTGGGGTCACAGTGACCTTGACCTTTGACCTTGACCTACATTTTGGTATGTGACTCATCGTGTCCCCCTAATGTATCTACTGACACAAAAAAATGTTATTTTTAATAATTTCCTAATTTTGGGGTCGGTGACCTTTGACCTTGACCTAATTTTTGGTACGCATCACTTCATTTCCGCCTATTGAACCCACTCACAAAAAATTAGAAATTTTGAACGATTTCCTGATTTTTTAATCCCACTGACCTTTGACCTCTGACCTTGACCTACATTTAATATGCAACACATCGTTCCCCCCCTAGGGCATCCACTCACCAAAAATTAGAACTTTAGATAGAAAACTGTCAACGATCAATGATTTCCTGATTTTTGGCAACAGTGACCTTTGACCTCTGACCTCGACCTCAATTTTGGTACGCGACACATCGTCTCCACGTGGCGTATCCACTCACAAAAAATTGCAACTGTGGATAGAAAACGTTCAGAGATATAGACCAGACACGAACACTTCAGTGATTTCCTGTTTTTTAGGCCAGTGACCTTTGACCTGTGACCTTGACCTTCATTTTGGTACGCGACACATCGTCTCCCCGTAGGGTATCCACTCACCAAAAATTGGAGCTGTGGATAGGAAACTGTCCCAGATATAGACCGGACACGAGAACCGGACAGACGGACAGACGGACAGACGGACAGACGGACGGAAACCGCCATCCCATAATACGACCGCCCAAAAGGCGGGCGTATAAAAAGCTCCATGAAATAAGGTGCCCCTTGGAAACAATCCATTCAACGTGATAATTGGGGGGAGGTGTTTACATTGCACAGAGTGGCTGTAGGGTGCCACCATATTGGTACATGAAACTATGGCTCTATGGTCAGTGACATCGTTCTCGTTCTGTGCGACGTAACAGAGGCAACGTCACTGGTAGCGTCACATGGTCTTCGCCACAATGCTAACATTACTTCCACTCAACTGACATCATTTTACCTCAACTCTGACATATTATTGGCAGCACTCTACAGTTGATTAGCGCGGAACAAAAATGTCGTATCTCAGACATAAAATGGATTATTTCCATAAAGCATGTTAATTCACTAAGAAATTATCAAGCAAGTTATATATAGAGAGGTAAACATGTACGGGTGAGTTCTCCTTTGAAAGCTGGTGGTACTTAACAAGTTCAGTTTGCCTCGTCAATCATGTCAATAAGAAAGGAATACTATTATGCATACCTTGTTTTTCTATTGCAGACATGAACATTGAAGTCATGGAGAAACGTTTCACCTTAGTCAGGCTGTCTAATGGTGTATAGGTATCCTGGTCTCCCCTGAAAAATGAGGTCGGGTGAATTAGGTCAAATATAGAACTGGAATGAATGACCAACATTAGCTTTAGGAACTACATGTATTTAAAGTAGTATACAAACATTTATGGTTAATATCTCAGCATTACACTGGTGAAAGAGAGACAATAACAGCAAATGTTGACATACATACAATACAGTTGGGGAAATGCTAGCACACCTATTTCCTTTGCTTCAATAAACCTAATATATAAAAGATAAAGAGATGTGTATATTGGATATTGCTTGAAATTGTTCAGCTGAATTTAGCTCGTGCCAGATATGAGCAGGTTAGGGCGATCCCGCTCTCTGAAATGGAGGTAAAAAAGGTTGTTTTTGCTCAATAACTTTTGATTCCTTCTTAACCAATGCATCCAAATTTCAGGCGCATTGACTTATCTATTGTTCCAAGTCATAAAATTAATTTGCCATGTGAAGAACCAGCCAATGTTGTTTAAATAGCGCGAAGGATGTTTGGCCTATTATTATCCAAATTAGACAGATGACAATTTACTTTTTTACTACCATTTAATGCAGATAGATATGTCTGTATGTGCCTCAAGAGGATTTTGCTGAATTCATTATGTGAACTGATTTATTGAGCGAAAACGACCCTTTTTACCTCCAGTTTAGAGAGCGGGATTCCCCTAACCTAATGAGATATGTGATTTCTCAGGTTTTCCAGTACAGGCTGATTACACACTACATGTACAATATTACTGAATGTATATGTATGGATCACTAAAGTTATATAGCTTGTCAGTACACTTAATATAGTGTGGCAATGCATCATGGTCATTGTTTCATCTCATAAAATTTGGCCTTATACAGGTATCCATATAATATGAAAAAATCTTTAAATAGTATTCTCAACGTTTAGTTAACCACTTACGGAATGTAGAAATCCTTTAATATAACCATCAGTTTTGTAAGCATCTCAGATTCCAGCGCTTGCCCAAATAACTTTGGGTAATCTCCTGGTGGGATTTTCTGAAATTGATCAAAAACAAATAATCCATCTTTGAAAAAATCCTGATCGAATGATACCAATAGATTTATTTCACTTTTCAGTATTATAAATACAAGCGAAATCTTGACTCGAGGCGAGGTACCCACATACCAAATTGGAAAAGAATCCGTTCAGTTTTTCAAAAATTATTGTCCGGAAATGAAATTTTAACTTGGCCCCCAGGTGGCACCACCTATAGGCAGATCAGCGTGAAAACAATCCCACGCGAGATCTTGAGGTGAGGTACCCACATAGGGCCTACCGAATTTGAAAAGAATCCATTCAGTATTTCTGAAGTTATTGTCTGGAAATGAAGTCAGACGGATGCACACACACACGCATGGACGCATGCACGCATGGACAGACTATGGTTCTCCTTTAGCCCTTCAGGCATCGGGGGACAATAACTAAATATTCTATCAATGCTGCTCCTTCTTTTACTTGTTGCCCATAAGGTCATACATTGTTCTACAGAACATCACACTCAGTGACCCAATCATATCAATATTTAGTGTGAGTGTAATTTGCTCTTGCCCACTAGTTGGCACTCCAGTCGGGGGAACAAAATGGTTCCTCAATAACATGAAAAATGACGGGTTGTCATGAAAATGAAGAAATAAACTGAGCAACTCTTGAGAACTTCTGCTCGGTGCCATGACAGATCTTAATGTAATATTTTGTATTTGGACATATCTATTGCGACCCTGCAGTCGTCATCATATCAAGCGTATAATGTCCTTCATTGACGTCATGATGCTGTCGTCACAACCAATTGTTCACAATACAAGCCCGATAAATTGCTCACAAAAGCAACACGTTGTTGAGATTTTTGTCCTCCCCGACTCAAAGGCTCCTACTGGACATGGGCAAATACTCTTATGGTGACAGTTTGGAAACTTCCGTATTCTCCCAACATTACAATAGCACTCCCCGAAATACTTGTGTATAGTGGAACAATTGACACTGCGTTAGTGCATGAATATTGAAAGGCAGTTGAAGCAGCATTGTGAATGGTGGAAGCTTGTACTAATTGTGGAGCGATGATAATACAATAGTGTACATGAAAGAGGATGTTACCGATTGGTAAAAAATATTGACTATTTTATCCTACCTTAAAATACTGGTAAAGTGATTCGGTGTGATTCTTCAATATTTTCCAGTCTGTCTGGAACTGGTATGAATTCTGTGGGATGTCTGGTATTCGTGGTGATGTCTGGGGTGACGTCGATGGACTAGAAACAGTTCGGACAGTTGACGAGATTTTTTTCGATTCCGATGAGCTTTCTATGCTAACATTGTCACTTTCATTGATTTCCGACAATTCTTCTATGTTAGGTATTCGAGTATCTACTGAAACTGTGGATGGACTCCCCGATTTATCCGCGACAGGATTTCCGGTGAATTTTTCAAACATGGCATTGTCTTTTTCTGTGACAGTTCGCTTCATTTGGCTCTGGGCTGCCTGAGCTCTGATGATAGTGGATTGTGTTTCGTCCTCATCAACCCCTATTTCCTCTACCTCTAATCTCCGTAATGGCTTCTGAAAGGTAATTTGTGCATATCTATAACATCAAAGAATCTTGTGTAACATGCAAGTATGAGTAAAATGAAATGACAATTAACTCTCTATGGGCCATTGAAAAAATGTAGTACTGCAGCAAGCATATGTTGGATACTGTTATAGCATGTAAAGAACATAGCCAGCTTAATGCAAGGACTGAATTACAAGGGGTGCATAATTTTGGAGTGCCCCATTTATTGAATAATAAATATGTATTCTAATGGTATTTAAAAATGTTTGGTTCAAACAGCATAAATATTTATAGATACAATACATGTATGTATCTGAATGTTTAAAGGATAAACAGACTGTTAGCCAGTGATGATAATCTCACCTTTGATCTGTGTTTGGGTTCTTTGTGTACAGCTCGGAGTATTCCAATATCTGTCCCTGATCCTATCAACTCTTCCTTCTCCTTCATCATCATCTGAAATCATCACATAACATCGTGTACAGTTCCTAAAACATACTGCATTTGAAATCATCACATAACATTGTATACACTTTCTAACACATACTGCAACTACAGTGAAACCTGAAATACCGACCAACCCTGGAACTGAGTAAAAATGTTGGTTTTCAAAGTGTGTCAGTTTTCTCAAGGTCTGCGATTTTAGGTTCTGTGAAGACGACAGTCCCAACAATGACAACAACACCAGTAAAGGAAGAAAATAATACAGTGACTACCATTAATGAATAACCATTTCATGTTTCTCAGAAAAATATAAATAGTGATTATGATTTAGCACAGGTAAGCTTAGTCAATATAGGGATGTAACCTCAATATGAGGTGCCTCAATATTGCACTGATTCTGATTTTAAGGCAGCTGTGATGTGTCCCACATGTATGTTATCTCAACCATTTAACAAGGCTGAAAATCTATAATATGGTGGTACAAATTTGGTCCAACCAGTAAATGTTTAAATAGAGAGGTTGAACCAGTAAGTGTTATAGAGAGGTTGAACCAGTAAGTGTTATAGAGAGGTTGAACCAGTAAGTGTTATAGAGAGGTTGAACCAGTAAGTGTTATAGAGAGGTTGCAATATGATTTCACCACAGACACTTCGTCTCTCTGTGAACCAAAAGAAACTGACAAGAAAGTATAGAAATAGCCAAAATGTACTAAAAAATGCATGTTCATTTTATCAAGCCAATTTCTACATTCCCACTTTGAACTTCTCTTGATATATCTGCCTCCCTTCAATGTTCAAAGAACTTATAAATAGACATGAGACATCACTGACCTCAAAAACATTTGAATTTCGAAATGTGTCATAGAAGAGCGTTATTGATCGGCTGACCTATATAGTGGGCTAATACAAACACCATACATGTATTAGGAGGAATGACGCCGCTACTGGAGGATGATGTCACTCTACACACAATCAGTGTGTACGTTCTCATTGGCTTGTCGAATGTTCGTAGGTGAAATTTACACCGCGGATTTTGAACACTGAAGGGTGTCAGATAAATCAAGGCAGGTTCAAAGTGGGAACGTAGAAATTGGCTGGATAAACTGAAGATGTAAAGGATGATGCCAATCTTAACTCTGAATCATAGACGGTATACAATTTTAATCAGTGGCAGCAATGGAGGGTTTTAGCAGAAAGTAGGCTTACCCTGTCAATTTTCCTCAGTTCAGTTATAGCAGTTTTGTTCTTTGGCTCCAGCTGCAAAACACGATCAAAGTCCTTCTTCGCTTTTTCTATCTCTTTCAAACCAACCCTGGCGGCACCTCGACGCAGGTAGGCTTTCACGTAAGTGGGGTCAAGGGTCAAAGCTGTAGTACAGTCCACTTCTGCTGCTGCATATCTGTGGTACAAAGAGTGAATAGAATTTAACATCGCTTTCAACAATATTTCAGCTATATCACGATGAACCAACTAAGCACCACCCAGCCCAGTTGTGTTTCTGCTACTTCGAAGAAGAAATCTTTGAAGCAGCATGGAAACAGACACCATCCATCCATCCTATAAAACACTGAGGACAGCGCACAAGACACAGACAGGATACTTACATGGTGCAATAAAGACAAGTGATATTACAGTGCTAGACACCACATTATCAAGTTCATGTTGCTCCTCAGCAAAATGCATTGAAGCAACAGGAACCACCCGCTGATACAAAGAGACAGCAATACTCATTTCATTATCACAATGATCATGATTATATAGCAGAAACCCACATACATGTACATGTACTGCACCAGCTGTTCATCCAGGTCTTATTCCTGCAGTTCAACCCTAAATCATTTTAATTACACTGGTCGGATTTTCATGGTTGTTTAATGGCCTAATCCCAATTGGTAGCTAGCCATTCAGAGAAAGGTCTACGATTTAGTGCTTCTGAGAATGTAGCATATATCACATCATATACTGAATGATAAACTAAAATGTGCTTAACTCTTGGTAACTATGTGACCTTAAAACAAAAAAGCCAACAGCTCACATATCCCACATTCAAATCGTCAATAATCAACACAAGAAAATAGTGGTTTTCCTTCTAATAGATTCCTTTCAGGTGAGAAAATGTTTTATGATGAAAGAAAAAAGTGTAGATAGAAAATAGCCCAATGGGCTCCAATACCTCTCGGATATGACTTATTGTTTACATTCAGCAATCATACATTGCATAAGATGTAATTTTTAGAACTTTGACATTTTGGTATAGATTAACAGAAATGTGATCTAGAAGGGTTGACTGTAGTTCTCTCATTTTAGAAATACATAAGCTTATGAAATTGAGCCAGGTCAGCTTTTGCCAAGAACTTAAATTAATGGGAAATATTTGGCGTCAAAGTTCTGGTAGTGCATGACCATATTCTTACCTCTAGATATACTCTTCTATATAGGTCAAAATCAGCTCAAGTAATTTGATCTTGGAAATATATATCAAGGCTAGTCATGTCCAATAATTTTCTGGTCTATTCTAACTTAGTTGCCTATGGAACATGAATCCAGAAAGCTTGGACTCAATATATAGAATTTGACCTTTAGAAAATAGGTCAAGGTCAGTGATATTCAATAGACTTCAGGTCCAGGCATATGTGGTAGAAATTTGGACAATGTAGATATAATCATTAATAAAATATTGTACTAAATAGAACCTGACCTGAATAAAATAGGTCAAGATCAGGCATCTTCAGCACACATTTGGACCATCGCCAGATGTATACATAGTATTAATTTCGAAAGCTGAGCTATATTTCTTCATGTTATATCATACTAAATATGATATGACCTTGACAAAAATAGGTGGTAGGCTGCTAGTACATCACCAGTTGCATATGTACATGTAATATGAATTTGGAGTCCCTAGCTTTAATCCTTCAAAAAAATATAGCAAATACTAGAATTTGACCTTGATAAAATAAGTCAAGGTCAGTCATCTTCAGCACATCTCTGGATCATCCCCGGATGTATATGTAAAAATTAATTTGGAAAGCCTAGCTGTATTCCTTTATGTTATATCATAATAAACAGTAAATGACCTCAGTCAACAGGGATAGGCTTTGAGTCAATCACCAGTTGCATTTGTAATATGAATTTGGAGACCCTAGCTTTAATCCTTCAAAAAATATAGCAAATACTAGAATTTGACCTTGATAAAATAGGTCAGGTCAATCATTTTCAATAGGCTTCTGACTCTTCACCAGATGCATATGTGGTATGAATTTAAAATACCTGACTCTAATACTTCTTGAGATAACATGTCCACAGACACACAGACGGACAGATAGACGACGCTGATGACAACAATACCCTTCAGGCAAAATTTTGCCTGAGGAGTAAAACCTGTCAGTGATCAATGATTTCCTGGTTTTCAGGCCAGTGACCTTTGATCTCTGACCTCAATTTTGGAGCGCGACACATCGTCTCCACCTAGTGTATCCATCATGAAAAATTGCAACTATGGATAGAAAACATTCACAGATAAAGACCGGACATGAACATTTCAGCGATTTCCTATTTTTTAGGCCAGTGAATTTTGACCTCTGACCTCGATCTTCATTTTGGTACATGACACATCTCCCTGTAGGGTATCCACTCACCAAAAATTGGAAAATGTAGATAGAAAACTGTCCCAGATATAGACTGGACGGACAGACGGACGGAAACCACCATCACATAATACGGCTGCCTTTTCTGGCGGGCGTATGAAAATAAAAATTCAAGATTTTACCTTTAAAGTAATACTCAGCTAGTTTTGAGATAGTTTTAGGGCATAACCCTGAAAAATATTTCTAAAAATTAAGACAGGTATACTACATCTGAACAGTGATGGATTATTAGTATATTCCTAAATATAAAACTGCAATATGTTCAATGAAAGACAACAGGAAAGCTTAACACTGATCAAGTACATTTATAATTGTTGGGAGCAAATGTTTTGTACCAAATTAATATCAGGGTAGATAACACATCAAAAGCCTGGTCACAATCAAGGGAGATAACTCGCCTTGTCACAATCAGGAGGGATAACTTTACACTAGGTTGCAGGTAGCACTAAGGGGGATAACTCCTGTTCCTTCTTGTGCCTGTACTTCAGTGTAGTGCAGCATGATTTTGTGATGGTATACTTACTTGTCTTGTTTGAGGAGTGCCATAGCTCTGTTAGCAGGAAGAAGTGGATTAGTGGGATCTAACTCACATCCCTTACTGTAACACTCAATGGCTCCATCATATTGACCCTCTTTGAATAAATGATTACCCTGGAAATAGAGTAAGACATAACTATAGGTCTGAGAACACGGGAAAAATGGCTTGATTAGCAATAGGAAATTGATAGTATTTATATGTGAACATTCTCAAACTTAACAGAATGAAGGTCGACAAGGGGGGTGGGGAGTTGTGAGCTGGTGTACGGAAAATAAATTACATGCAATTTTGCAATTTTTACCAACATAGGAATATGGTCTGAGAAAAACAATTAGCTTGAGTATGTTGTATGTGGCAAAATAAATGATTATGGGAATGATCTAATAACAGACTTAAAGATAAACAGAAAGTGGCAATTCTATCAGTTCACTGGCTAAATGGGTCAAAATCAACAAACAGGAAATGGCAATCCAACAATCTGATTGGATAGATGGCACAGTGCAAGGCCCCCATTATTCAAGAACAGGGAGGCACTTTCTCACCCAAATACGTATACTGATAAATTGGAACAGAAAATTGATAAAATGATATACACGTAATAACAGGACCTATCCATCTAGTTTCTTCCTCGGGTGCCAAGGTAATCAAGTTTATCAGAGTGACTTATCAGAATTTGAAGAGAAGTCTGGGAGGGGGGGGGGGATGTTAATGAGGTGATTGAATTAGAGCAGTCATCATAACATTCATCTCATAGGTTCTCATCAACGTGCGTATTTAATGTGATCACTTATACATACCGAGAAATAAGATACAACTATTTGTTTGAGTTTTCGTTCTAAATGTATTCATGAATTTCTGAATTCTAATGGATGTACATATACAGGGCCATACACAGAGCCATTTTGATACTTGTTAAGGGGTATGGCCACCCAAACTTTACAGCCAATTTTAATGCTTTTTACATACAAATGCTCCCAAATACATACAAATGCGCCCCACAAAGGGCAAGAAATGGTGTCCCCAAATAAACTCTAGATATGGCCCTGATATATATCAGCATGACCAAGGGGCAAACAAATAAAGAGTTGGCATTAGTCAGAAATATAAGAACAGAAAAATGTGAAAAAGTTAACTATAAAAGAAACAAACTTCTTGAATATAGGGAACTGTTACGCACCAGTCTTCTATTGGATTCTTCATTACTTTTTCTACATGCTACAGAGAAGTTCGAACATTTGTCCTTATTATAGCGCTGCCTTACATGTAGGTTATTATAGCGCTGCCTTACATGTAGGTTATTATAGCGCTGCCTTACATGTAGGTTATTATAGCGCTGCCTTACATGTAGGTTATTATAGCGCTGCCTTACATGTAGGTTATTATAGCGCTGCCTTACATGTAGGTTATTATAGCGCTGCCTTACATGTAGGTTATTATGGCGCTGCCTTACATGTAGGTTATTATGGCGCTGCCTTACATGTAGGTTATTATAGCGCTGCCTTACATGTAGGTTATTATAGCGCTGCCTTACATGTAGGTTATTATAGCGCTGCCTTACATGTAGGTTATTATAGCGCTGCCTTACATGTAGGTTATATGGCACTGCCTTACATGTAGGTTATTATAGCGCTGCCTTACATGTAGGTTATTATAGCGCTGCCTTACATGTAGGTTATTATAGCGCTGCCTTACATGTAGGTTATTATGGCGCTGCCTTACATGTAGGTTATTATGGCGCTGCCTTACATGTAGGTTATTATGGCGCTGCCTTACATGTAGGTTATTATAGCGCTGCCTTACATGTAGGTTATTATAGCGCTGCCTTACATGTAGGTTATTATAGCGCTGCCTTACATGTAGGTTATTATAGCGCTGCCTTACATGTAGGTTATTATTATGGCACTGCCTTACATGTAGGTTATTATAGCGCTGCCTTACATGTAGGTTATTATAGCGCTGCCTTGCATGTAGGTTATTATAGCGCTGCCTTACATGTAGGTTATTATGGCACTGCCTTACATGTAGGTTATTATAGCGCTGCCTTACATGTAGGTTATTATAGCGCTGCCTTACATGTAGGTTATTATAGCGCTGCCTTACATGTAGGTTATTATGGCGCTGCCTTACATGTAGGTTATTATGGCACTGCCTTACATGTAGGTTATTATGGCACTGCCTTACATGTAGGTTATTATAGCGCTGCCTTACATGTAGGTTATTATAGCGCTGCCTTACATGTAGGTTATTATAGCGCTGCCTTACATGTAGGTTATTATGGCGCTGCCTTACATGTAGGTTATTATGGCACTGCCTTACATGTAGGTTATTATGGCACTGCCTTACATGTAGGTTATTATGGCACTGCCTTACATGTAGGTATTATGGCACTGCCTTACATGTAGGTTATTATAGCGCTGCCTTACATGTAGGTTATTATAGCGCTGCCTTACATGTAGGTTATTATAGCGCTGCCTTACATGTAGGTTATTATGGCGCTGCCTTACATGTAGGTTATTATGGCACTGCCTTACACAGGCACGGCGGAGCCGGGGGGGCTACGGGGGCTGAAGCCCCCCCAATAATTTGGCCAACTTTTCTAAAATTCATATGATGTCAACGCAAAAATACTTGAATGAATACGTATTTTCGAAATGAATAGTAAAATGAATTGCCTGCGTCGCATATCTATCGCATAACTAAAACTATTTACAACTGTCAAGCATTAGTGGATCAGCCAAAGCTCTAGAATTTTTTTACCGGAATTGTTTAGTAATTTTTAGGTTCACAAAAGGTAGAGTGACGCGAAAACACCTATATCTGTATTGAATGCAGATTTTCATTTCCGGTAAGTTACAACCATGAGAGCCATCCTTGCTTATTCACATGATTTACAAGTTGTGTTCGCAAAATGCTGCTCTAGTACACGCTATAATAGCAAGTCAATTATGACTACTCCAAAAATCGGCCAAATACTCGCCTCCGATTCTCGTTGTTGATGACTTCCTTCGCTACATGTATATCAACCAAGTTGTACGTATTCCATCACCTTGGTTGATATAGCGAATGAATTCGTCAACAACGAGAATGGGTTCCTCCCGAGCATGCAGTGGACCGAGGCAAGTTTTCAGCCCACGTACCGGTAGCGCAGAAGTTGAACGTTCGCTGACGGCGGTAGAATTTACAATACACATGAATCGCAGAGAGACAAAAGGCTCCCCAACAAGTAGAAAAATCTCTGTGCCAGTGACATGATCGAAGCTTTGGATTGATATATATTTATATATGATATATATGTATGATATATATGATATATATATTTAAATTATTTGTACTTCCGGACATCATTTTGCTTGACGATAAATATTTAAAAAATGTTGGGAAAACAGGCAACACCAATAGAGTTTACACGGGCGACGATTTCTTGTTTTATTGCTCGGAAATACGCTAGAACGCCTCTCCGGCCATCTAAGACCCCTGGAGCTTCCGGGGCCTAGGCGGCCCCTGGACCCTCGCCTAATTGTGCTGTGATAGTAGCCCCCCCAATCATGAATTGCTTCCGCCGTGCCTGTTACATGTAGGTTATTATGGCACTGCCTTACATGTAGGTTATTATAGCGCTGCCTTACATGTAGGTTATTATAGCGCTGCCTTGCATGTAGGTTATTATAGCGCTGCCTTACATGTAGGTTATTATGGCACTGCCTTACATGTAGGTTATTATAGCGCTGCCTTACATGTAGGTTATTATAGCGCTGCCTTAGGGACCGTATCCATCCAACGTTCGTTTGCTAGACGTTTTAAACGATGAAAAAAAACGTCGATGCAAACGATGGGTGTATGAGTTGATCGTTTTTTAACAAACGCCGGTCAGATAAAGACGATCGCCGGAAATCTCCGGCAACCTACGGTAAGGGTGCCGGTCGTCTTTTCACACCTCGAACAAAGGTGCAGACGTTTTCTAGCAAACGATTGAAAGTCTCCTGGCAAACGACCGGCTCGAAAGTAGTCCCGCTTTACAGACGCAAAAACAACAACAACGGCTGTGTCGCTTGAGGCCGTGAAAAACGGATTATGAGAACGGAACACAAATTAATGTTGTTTTTTTCTCCAGATTTTTGCTATACGTGTGCTGCTTGACTATATCTTAGAATCGGTTACGGTGTAATTCGTTAATAAACAAAATATTATGGAACCATGATATCGTTTTATGAACGTGCGATTCGAATCTTATGTATTTTGCAGAATACGGGCTTTGCGCATTTTGGAAGGCGGCTTCAAAAAAGTCAGTTCTATATTACCATTTGATTTGATTTGATTTTTATTTCACCATGCATAACAATAATGTTTAGTAAACAAAATATAATAGTGGCGGGATGAAAACCCCGAGGGGTTTGTTTTATCCCAAATAATTATTATATTTACAAAGATGATAATATGCGGTAAACTCTATCATAGTGAGACAAAAACACAAATTTAATTTCCAACTTCCACAGACGGCAAACAGAATAGATGTCTAATTATGTTCCAGGAATAAATACGATTATATCCTCGATTTGAATAATGAGAGCGAAATGTGAGATTTTAACTGAGAGGGTAAATTGTTCCATATTTTGGGACCCTTTATTTTAGTACTATAAGTCAGAGTAGTAAAAATCGCGATATAAATTTAATTTAGCCTGTCTAGTTGTGTACCTGTGGACAAAATATGATCTAAAAGTGTTTGGAATTAGGTCTGTATGATTGAAAAATTTGTCAACAAAAATTAACACCTGGTAGTCGTTTATTTGTTTTATGGACAATATTTGTAATTTTTGGAATGAGATGATCATAGTTTTACTTTAACAATTATTATTACGTTTGATTACAGATACATGTCGAGTGAAACATTAGAATCTAATGCGTATATTTTTTCTCTTTCAGGACGATGCGTAAACGCAGAAATTTACAAGACATTCACCATAGATAACGGTTTTCTAGTGGTGTAACTCATAATTTTGTTTTTGTTCAGTTTGCGCTTTTGAAGCGCGCCTTGTTTGGTAAGCTTTTAAAGTTACATCTGAAGTTTGTAATTTCGATAGAAGTCGGATACCCGTGGTTGTACATTTACAACTTTTAGAGCAACGCCGCATGACATTTTCATACAGAGAGATTATTTTGTCACTTGGTATCGTCGATCCAGTTATGAGAGATCGTGTATGTAATTAACAAGAATTAACTAGTCTTGTTTCGCCGTTGGGATTCGAGTGGGTAATCAAAATAACCATTGTTTATTACTTCTTAATTTGCTATGGGCTGTATCCCACCGTGTTAATTCCTCAATTTCTCACATGTCATTTATTACTCTTCATAGCGCATATTTGTTGATCTCTCTTTGTTATTGGTTTAAACAATATTTTATTCCAACAATGCAATGCATACGATCAGGAATAAAATTTATGTGAACTTACCTTGATTTCCTGTATGTTGTTCCATAGTGAATGAAGTATCGGTTGTGGTGAGAAACAAATAAGCTGGATGTGAAAGACGATGTGTATAGTACTAAAGATGAGATCATATATGTCCAATCTTCCAGAAATGCACTTAAATATATTTTTCATGGAACAAAACTGCATGGCTTATTTAGAGCCCGGAGAGATCAATTAAAACTGTCCCGGAAATGTGCAACTGTGAATAAACAAAAAGTATAAAATCAAAGACACTTGTTGCCTTTTATTTAATAATGTCTTTGAAATGAACAATCCCTTCAGCGATACTTCCCGTGAACGTCCATTTATTTGAATTATGGTAGTAATAAAGCAAATGCCCGTGGATGCCGCCTCCGGAAGTAACTCTTGCGTCCTTCGTGGCTCGAAAGTCAAGCTGTGTGTAGACCAATAGAACAGACAGAAAAGCTGATCACTTTATATTATTATGGCTAGACAATAAATTGACAGCTTGGCAATATTGTTTACTAATCAAGCAGGATTCTTACCTATATGCTCACCGGAAATTAGTTTCTTCCACGTATAGTCCTGCTGGATAGGGATATGGGATTTTCTTGCACAATCATATGTTTATTGGTTAGAATCTTACAACAAAACATAAACATAACGAAGAAATATGTGGATATGCGAATAATATTATCCGGAGAAAAGGCGGTCATTCCTCAAGTTTCAATATGTCCAAACCTGCAATGTAGAATAAAAGTGCGTTAAGTTGACCATAATAAATAAAACACCGATAATCAAATATTTGGATCTGTTTCGATAAAGTCTCAAATAAAAGATTGGTTGTCAAAAAATACATCTGTCTCAGCGCATTGCCGAGAAATTCCCTTCAATCTAAAACATTAAAAATGCTTGAATGAAGACTCAGTGGAAATTCACACCTCCACTTTCTCTCAAGTAGCGATGTTCAAATATCAGGGTCACCAAATATTCTCCCGTGACAATTCTTTTTCATGGCACCCATCAAAGTATAGCTCTAGAAACTTTCTGGATAATTTTAATGTATTCGACTTGTGAATTGAAGGATCGTGAATATAGCGTTTTCTTCTCTGATCTGGTATATCGCCATGAACGTTTCGACAGACACGTGTTCTACACCGGTCTTTATTTTCCCGCCATGCGGGAGCAGTCCTGTGTCGACTTTTCTATGCTGGGGATAAACCGCAGTCGAAATGGAAGGCCACGTGCGTGTACGCGTGTGCTCCTTGACCGTATACAAGCTGGGGTTTTTTCTCAGACAGACCCGTAGAATAAATTGCGATATTTCTAAAATATTAAAGCTAAACGCGCGTGTTGATTTTCCCTATGGACTGCAATACAGTACACAGGCCAAATACCATATTAGAAACCTTTCCATTTTTTGATTCATTTAATGTGAAACAGGGTCGATTTGCCGAGAATTTTCGGCGATATACCGACATTAGTTTTTTTTTTATCAATTTCCTTGAAAACGCATTCATAAAATAAAATATTTAAATACATTTTTTATCTCGAGTATTATAGGATCATGAAAATATAAATATCATTTCTGTCTCTTCAGCTCTTTTCATGTTATATTTATTGGGCAAAATGTAACACGATTTGCCAGTGAGGTATTAAAACGTGCTCTGAAGTGGGCGAATTTCAGTGGAATTCCCCGCAAATCGTGTTACACGTTTTCCGGTAAACATTACAAGAAAACCGCTGAAGATACAAAAATCATATAATAGTTTCATGGTCCCATAATACTCGCGATGAAAACTATTTATTTAGATTTCTATAGCATCCATGCGTTTTCAAGGAAAGGGATCAAAACCTAATGTCGGCATTATCGCGAAAATTTCCAGGCGAATCAACACCATTTTTCCACGGTAGACTTCCGTATCGCCCTGAATAACAAGGAAATATTTATCAACCTAAATATTTTTGAAACGGGTATTTCTTTAAGTTAAATAATAACTGAACATAATTCAGATCAGTAAGATATCGGCAGAGTTATCTGTTGATTACCTTTTCCGGCCTATTCAAAGAAATGTTTTACACCGTGCATACATGGGGAGGGTGTTATTAAACCATTCAGTTTGATTTGCGTACGTGACACTTCCATTATCACAGCTAGATGGTTGTCATTTTCATAGAAAATTTTTGCACACAAACAGCGACTTCTCGTAATCAAACCTTTAAAACAAACGCGGAAGGCGATTAAAGTGTAATTTATTTCCCCTGTGTTAAACCCGTTTTCACATTCGCTGATAGCGCTATATTTTGTTGCACATGTGCGCAGTTGAGAGCTAAGGCACGGCCTGTTCACCCAGTGTGTATTTATGCGCAGCTTAACACGTGCGATCGTCTTTTGTCAGTGTCTTCCAAACGACGACGTTTTCTTCCGAACGACAGCGGTACCTTCGGCCGTCTCCGGTGATGGTTTTTTTGATCGTTTGCTACACAAAAAAACGATGGTGCAAACGATGGGTGTAGTAGCTGAGCGTTTTTTTCCATCGTTTAAAACGTCTCAACAGCAAACGCTGGTTGGATACCGTCCCTTACATGTAGGTTATTATGGCACTGCCTTACATGTAGGTTATTATGGCACTGCCTTACATGTAGGTTATTATAGCGCTGCCTTACATGTAGGTTATTATAGCGCTGCCTTACATGTAGGTTATTATAGCGCTGCCTTACATGTAGGTTATTATAGCGCTGCCTTACATGTAGGTTATGATGGCACTGCCTTACATGTAGGTTATTATAGCGCTGCCTTACATGTAGGTTATTATAGCGCTGCCTTACATGTAGGTTATTATAGCGCTGCCTTACATGTAGGTTATTATGGCGCTGCCTTACATGTAGGTTATTATGGCGCTGCCTTACATGTAGGTTATTATGGCGCTGCCTTACATGTAGGTTATTATAGCGCTGCCTTACATGTAGGTTATTATAGCGCTGCCTTACATGTAGGTTATTATGGCGCTGCCTTACATGTAGGTTATTATGGCGCTGCCTTACATGTAGGTTATTATGGCGCTGCCTTACATGTAGGTTATTATGGCGCTGCCTTACATGTAGGTTATTATGGCGCTGCCTTACATGTAGGTTATTATGGCGCTGCCTTACATGTAGGTTATTATAGCGCTGCCTTACATGTAGGTTATTATAGCGTTGCCTTACATGTAGGTTATTATAGCGCTGCCTTGCATGTAGGTTATTATAGCGCTGCCTTGCATGTAGGTTATTATAGCGCTGCCTCTACATGTAGGTTATTATGGCGC
>JAVTVY010054414.1:0-28413 GCA_036873755.1 Hanleya hanleyi | reverse complement strand
AAGCTAACGTACTTCAAGATCCTCATGGTTTTCCTGTGAACAAACCCAATCAAAGCGTGACCAAGATACATCATTCCCATATAAAATGGTGTAAAACTCGTACGCTAACATCGTCTGGGATATGTCATCCCATACAGGTAGGTTGAATGAGCTCGTGCGACGCAGGTAGCCAGTCACATCGCTTGAGACACATGATGCGCCCCAGCAACGTTTCTCGTGGTCCGTCGTTGATATTTTTTAATTGATCATTTTTTCTTCTTCCTTTGAATTTGAAATCGTGTTCACAGAATATTGGAATTCAACCCACCCCACCATCTTGAATATTCTACAATTATATGACTGTAGATTTGACCAACAGATTTATGTTGTTTTGTTGGTTGCCTAGTCACGTTGGCATCAAAGGTAATACTGAGGCTGATAAAATGGCTAAGGCATTCCTAGATAATGAGGCTGATCCTGTTGGAATCCCATATAGCGATTTCAGACCCTGTATCTATACTTATGTTAGAAAACTGTTACAATCTGTATGGGATGCTGTGAATAATAACACACTTCATGAGTTAAACAACTGTAGGCTATACTGATCTGAACAGCCAGAAATGTTTCGATCAAGCCATGATCAGGCGATGTAGAATCGGCCATGCACGATTTTAACTACTAAAAGATAGCCAGTCTGAAGGTGTATTCCATGCCACGAAGATCTCGCAGTGAAACATATTATTATCGATAGTATGGATTTTGTAAGAGATTCTTTTTATCGAGCAGCTACTTTAGAAGATCTTTTTAGTCGAGTGAAAAAAAACTTAGGTTATTTGAGAGGAATCGGTTTGTTGCATAAGTTTTATTGTGTGTATGTTTTAATGTGTTGGATTACTAAGTTGAATATTCAGAATTTTGTTCGATCGTCGCTATATAGCTGAAATATTGCTGAACACGACGATAAACCTTAATTCTCTCTCTCTCATGTAATTATCCACGTTTTCCATACAATCCATTGAGGTGTAATAAGGATAATTGCCTAGCCAGAATGTAAAGTATGACTGAAAATTTAGAATAATGGATGATAAGTTACAATATACTGGAAAACAACTACTTCGATTAACATTAATTGCCTAGACAACCTGGAAAGCCTGTGCATGAATGGTAGTTCTTACTGTTTTGTGTACACACACTCGCGTGACCTGTACAAACCTTTTGGTCTTTGACATATGTTGGCATTTATGGGAAGTTCATGCTGGGTCGACATCGGACCTTACAGACTAGTCTTTTGTGTTTAATGCAGTCATTTTCATCTGACGACGATACAGCTCACCAATCTTCATTGTACGAGTTGTCACAGCGAAACAGCTCACCAATTACCAATATACGAGTTGTCAGAGCATTTCCATCATAGCTCTCTAGATTTGTATCTAATACCGCGTATGCCGGTGCTAGGGATCGCGTGGTCATATGATCGAAGTTGCCACATGAACAGGTACAATAAAAGCGTACCTGAGATACAACACATATCACGAATCGCTAGATTTTTGGTATGTGCTTTATAATAGGTTAACCTGAAGACTATACTGTTGTGGCTCTGTCAGTATGTCGGCACCTCTTCCCACTTCCCTTATATGTGTTGTAATGTGTGGTATCAGTCCAAATTTTAGGCATTGAACAAGTTGCTAGATATTATAGATTATGTTTCCAGATATGCTTCCAATTTCCAGCGATAACTCCATCGACCACAGTGCTCAAATAAGAATGGATTTCATTTGTTTACTGGTTTGTAGGTTATTTCAATGGGCTTTATCAAATGACTGTTCTGTCACTTCAGACCCGTGTTAAACGGGTTTTCCTAATCACGATATTTGGGCTAGTTAGACCGATTTCCCCTGGGAGATTTCCAGTTCCACGGTCTGCAATCGCAACAGCTATAACAAGATTTATACAATCTTGGGTCCTTCACAGCGGGTGAGTTCCGATAAATATTCCATCATCAGAGACAACAATCCCCGTATCTCTCAGAAGATAATTACATAACTTTTATACTGTATGATGGAATTGTGAGTGAGGTTTCTATACCGGGCCGAACTACTAATATATATATAATAAAGCACCCTTAGCAGCTTTGGGTTAAAGCGAACATGATGGTGCTTTGACTGGCTTTGGGCATTCCTATATTAGACAGTTGGTCAAATCCAGAAAAAGATAAATATGAAAACTTGAAAGTACTTTTATTGCTTCAAGTATGGCCGTTGAGCGCTTGACTGTTTGCCAGATTATTCGCTTCATTGTCAGTTCTAAATTCCCAAATGAGAGAGAATTACATTTAACGTCGCGTTCATAAATATTTCAGCTATATAGATACGACCAAATAAACTCTTAAGTGCACCAACAAGGGGAGTCAACAATGAAACAACAATCTAAAAGTGATAGACAACACATCAAAGATGTGGTACATATTTCCCAAAATAGCATAAACATAGAACACAAATGTAATTCCGCGTGGTACAATTGAAATTTCTTGCAATGACCCAAACAAGACTCTTGTTAGCTGTGGATCCATTTCCACGATATCGCATGAATACAGGTTCTACATTGTATTTATAGTCCTCTGCTATACTGTTATAGCATCGACCAGTCTTATTTTCTGTTTTATTGTCATTTCATAGCGACTGCTGGAAGGACTAGAATGACACCCAATGTAGATATCTTCATTTGGCAAACGTTATTAATCGGGCCAAATGACAATGATGGATCAGCGGTTACCTAATTTACTTTGGGATAATTTGACTTGGACACTCCGAACGTACGAACATTCGACAACTATAGAAGTGCTGATAAGAATTAACTGGTCACCTCCTGGTCATGTTGTAGAAGGATGACTATTTCCACAATAAACATATCGCAGAACAGTTTTTCCGAAGAAACAATGTCTCACCTGGTAAAAATAGGATTGACTTCAATTGAGGTGCAATATTCATTTAATCTAAAATGCTATCGAGCGCTTCTGTCTCTGAAGTGACGGGATATTGCTCACAGGTTTGTTCGATTTTGATGCTTGGAGATAATTGGGTTGATGGTATTCGTAACTGTCTTCGGACGTGCGTTTACGATCTAGTAGGGAATTTTTAATTAGGAGAATTTGGTATGATATCTTGTACGCTGTGGTGTCGTATGGTTGCTTTTTAGTCGCCAGACAAGCTTTTCCCGCCTCTTACAGATCTCACCAATACAATTTCTTCTAATTAGACAGTGAATCGTATTACATGGGTAGTGTGACTAACGTCACAGGACCTACGAAGGGTGACAGGGTCGGGGTGATGACTTGGGGTCCATGCGTAATGTTATAGGTCACCAAGATGACTTGGGGGTCCAAGCGTAATGTTATCGGTCACCTAAGTAGGTCTAATTTTCATCAAAAGTAGGTCAGATTAGGACTTGCTGGTTACAGTCCCCTACTGCACTTTCATGCCAAAAATCAATGTTCTAATGTCAACTGTTCTCCTTATTTTGCCGACGAAATGATTCGGATGGACTCGCTGACTACCGGACAATTTGCAGATGAGAGCCTACTTCGTGGGAAAAACATCATAGCTGTCAAAATGCAGAATGAGTTATTATTGTATTGCCAAATATACATCTAACTGAAGGGCGATAATTACAAGCGTTTGGTCAGTCATTCAAGTGAGACAAACTCGACATAATTCATGCCATGAGTTCTTATATACCGTAGATTTGTAGCACAGCAGTATAAATTACTATGTATCGATCCTGCTGAACCAAATGGGAAACTGAACCAAAGTTGTTGTCCCACATAAGTGGGAAGTGCTAACTGTTCGTTCGTCCTTCCGTCCGTCCATCCTCCGTCCAACCATGCTGTGAACGCGATATCTCGTGAACAATTCAACCTATCAACATCCAACAAAAGGGGTGGCTTCACATCAGGGGAAGATGGCTTGGATTGTTTTTCACCAAACTGCGTAATCCAAGATGGCCACAGTCAGCCATTTTGAATTTCACACACCCGTATAGCAGTTATGCATACCGTGAACGCGGTATCTTGAGAACAAATTAACTGATCAACTTCAAACTTGGTGGCGTCACACGGGTGAGATGATGTCTGTGATTGTTTTTAACCAAATTGCGTCATCCAAGATAGCCACTGTCAGCCATCTTGGATGTCACACACCCATATAGCCCCTATGCATGTTGAGCCAGCTCGTGTATACACAATAATTGTGTCTGCTGGGAGACAAATACAGATCAAATGAGGCTATTTATACAGATGGTTATAAAGATGGTGAGAGAGTAGTATGTGCTACTATCTTTAGTTCCAAAACTAAAACCTGTCGAATACCACGTAAAAGTTCGTTATTCACTGCAGAAGCAAAAACTATATTGTCGGGTTTGGAACGTATTGGGTCCACTAAAAGAAAAAAATATCATATTCTCCGATTCACTGTCATGCCTTCAAGCGATTAAAAGTAGAAATTCAACTGATCTCACCATCATGAATATTCCACATTTATATCACTGCAGATTTGATCAACAGATTGATATTGTGTTTTGTTGGTTCCCTAGTCACGTTGGCATCAACGGTAATACTGAGGCTGATAGAATGGCTGAGGCAGCCCTAGATAATGAGGCTGATCCTGCCGGAATCCCATGTAGCTATTTCAGACCCTCAATCTGTGCTTATGTGAGGAAGCTGTTTCAATCATTATGAGATGCCGTGGATAATAAACTTTAAGAGTTTCAAATAACTGTAGTATATATTCATGTGAGCAGCCAAGCCATGATCAGGCGATGTAGAATCGGCCATACACGATTATCTCAAGAACATTTACTAAGAAAAAGCCAGTCCCAATGTGTATTACATGCCACGAAGATCTCACAGTGAAACATATTCTTATCGACTGTATACATTTTGTAAGAGATTCTTTTTATCGAGCACCTACTTTAGAAGATCTTTTTAGTCGAGTGGAAAAAAGACTATCTTAGGTTATTTGAGAGAAATCGGTTTGTTGCATAAGTTTTAATGTGTGTATGTTTTAATGTCTTGGATTACTAAGTTATTAACTTGAATACTTAGAATTGTGTTTGATCGTCGCTATGTAGCTGAAATATTGCTGAACGCGACGATAAACCTTAATTCTCTCTCTCTCTCTCTCTATCTCTCGTATCAAAATCATCCATAAATTCATCTAGGGTGAGTCGCAGTGCACACTGCATATATGGGTTAGCCATTTTGGATAGCGTTCTTCGTTGTCAAGTGTTCAAATAGACGAGCGCTCGGTTTCATGTTTTTGGCGAGAGCTTTTTAGGAATGATGTTCAATAGGTAAAAAAACGCTCGCCAAAATCCGTAACCGAAAGCTCGCCTTATTGAACATGTCCCAGGAGTCCAGAAAGCCTGGATCCTTGCTTTCATGTATATAAGAGCAATTAGATACAAGCGTCTGGTCCGTCATCCAGTATTCAGTCATTGTCCATCATTATTCATATGGCAGCTATAGCACCAAATAATAAATCATAGTATATATAAAAATAGGCTAGTTTCCCGCAAGAAAGAAGCAGCTATCTGTTTTCAATGATGTCGGCAAGACATGATAATGTTTCAAAAATATCAAAATTTTATCGATGATCAGTATTCTTAAACCATGTGGTTTTCGTTAAAGTCCAGAGTAGGATGTATTTCAGTCACGTTTTGATTTTGACATGTTCAGACAATCTGATTAAAACTCAAGACTTAATAACCGCTCCTCTATCGGACATGTCGCTAATTAAGATCTGGGACAGTCTGTAACTTAAATCTGTCGCGCATGTCATATTGGCGACCAATCACAGTACTGGAACACTATGGATAATAACAAACTTCACGAGTTAAAAAAACCTGTTGGTTATACTCATCTGAACACTCAGAAACGTTTCGATCAAACCATGATTAGACGACGTAGGATCGGCCATACACGATTAACTCACGAATATTTACTAAAACAGGAGCCGGTCCCAAGGTGTATTCCATGCCATGAAGATCTCACGGTGAAACATATTCTCATAGACTGCATAGATTTTAAGATTGTAAGAGATACTTTTTATCGAGCAGCTACGCTGGGAGATCTTTTTAGCCGAGTAAAAGAAGATTGTATTCAAATTATTTGAGAGAGATTGGTTTGTTGTACAAATTTTATTATTTGTGCCAGTTTTTACGCAATAGTTTACGGAGTGGTTGAATTAAAACACAATCCTTAAAATTGTGTTTGATCGTCGCTGTATAGCTGAAATAGGGCTGAATGCGACGTTAAACCTTAATTCTCTCTCTCTCTCCTCCAATCAAAGTCCAACTTCGAAGGGCGAATAGGTGCCTATCCGAGCAAATAATAATTGTCGGTGATTGCTCATGGAGACCAAGAACTTCGTCAGCTTCCTGGGTTGGATTTTTCTGTGCCTCGTTCACTGCAGAAATAATCGGATAGGCACATATTCGCCCGTTGAAGTTGGACTGTGATTGGTCGCCAGTCTGACATGCGCGATAGATTTAAGATACAGACTGTCCCAGATCTTAATTAGCGACATGTCCGATAGAGGAGCGGTTATTAAGTCTGAGGTTTAATTAGATTGCATGTTCATATTATCACCATGAGAATCTTGAAATACATGGGTTCATACGTTCCCTAACCCCGCCATAGATCTTGCACGCTATATGTATCACTAATTTTGTGATGGGGACTATGCTTTCACAATTAATTGACCTGTGAGTACATGTATTCACTTTCTCTGCATTGGCCCAGAGCTCTCGGACTGTGTTAGCTCCATGTAATTTCTCTGGTCTCCCTTGACAGAACTGTAATCCCTTTAAACACTGAAATATGCCATATAGTGCACGTGTTGTGAAAGGTATAGTCAAGGGCAATCCAGTCGTGGCAGAATTTGCTGTTTTACCGAAAGCCTCCAGAGAGACCTCCCCGTCATGTTTGAAATGAAGATCTAGCGTAACACATCCACCATTTACTCGATATGTGCTGTGATAACCAAAGACGAGGGTCGTTTCTTTTCTGGACAACAAGGAATATTCTGTGGTTTTTAAATTAGAGTGGTCTGTTATGGAATAAAATGGAATAGGGAGATCATTCTCCTTGTCATCCATTACTTTGATACCCTTGTAGGCGTGCACACGTTTCTTGTTGACAAGAATTGTAGTATCAGATGTTGTGGGGAAAATAGACTGTAGCACCATCCCAAACGGCAGCTTCGTCATGAGAGGAAGTATTCCCAGACCATCAAACTTTTCCCGATATAGTTCATAAGGAACATCATATGGAACTGTTGAGCTTGGATCTACCTCAAATGTGGTATGAAACCTGTAACACGAAATCCTGTCGTTGAACATACTGCTACTGGGGCACTCGTAATGGTAATGGGGCGGGAGAGTGGCCGTGGGGAGTCTGTGCGGGTGGGCTGACATTCTTTTATCTGCCCTGAGCGGATTTTGCGGGGAGGGGGCTCATTTGTTTGGATCTAAGTTGGGGGTTTTCTGGGACATCTGTGAGCACAGGGCTCAGCTCCTGGTGAAGGTGACTGGGCCAGACCTATGACCCTCTTACTAGAGAGGGCTATATCCATTTAGCTAAAAGGGAGACATGATTAATACGTTAATTTAATAATTGGTCATTTTATTACTGTCATGGATAGACGTATGTATCAAATTTAATTACCATTTCCACACATTTTCATTGATCAACTAATTCATGTTCTATCAATCATATCTCGATTTCTGTGATTCTTATGCTCAGGATGGGCGTCATGATTGACTGTACATTTGATATTGCACTAGCTCAAGGAATGGCTTTTCTGTCCCAAACGTACCAATACACGAGGTCGACATCTACATCCATCATGTTTTGTTCCTTTCTCTATACGTGGGAATACTATACGTGAAAATTTCTTGTTTGTATTTCCCACGCCATGTCACATGATCACATCTGGGTCTATAGCAACGGCCGATGGAGCTAGACTTCCGGTACGGTCATGCACAGACGGCTGTGGTGTCGACGGTCAAATTTCGAGCAGAGTATCTTAGTGCGATTTTTGAACAAATCAAGCGGAATATGTGATAAAATGATGGAATCTCCCCAAATTTTCGCTGCAAGGCGAACAGAGAGAGAATTAACTGTCATATGACACCAAACTTTAAGAGGTGGGTGCGTTTATAAGTTTGTTTTCGAACGAGAAAGTGAATGTGCCTGTCATACCTATTATTTTTATTCTATATATAGGGTAGGCTATATACCGGTACGGTTTATCCTAATGTTCTTTATCGTTACTCTGCGAGCGCCTTAGGTTGCTGTAATAATGTTACTAAAATTTTACTTCGCTTTAAATCGTCACATTTATTACATGATCTAGCAAATGCTACTAGTCGAGACAGGTTTTCGCCGTCAAACAAAAATCTCTTTTATCGTAAAGTCGATGGAGAGAAGCCCGTTTCATTTTTATTGTGATGTAGGTTGGAAGTTTATTGAAAATATTGAATTTAACTGATATCACTGAAACTGCAGTTTCTTTAAAGCGTTTTTATCTGGATCTGATGCGACAAAAATTACCAAAATCGGACAAATACTTCTTGATATCATACTTTTACAACATTGCGGGAAAATGGCGCACCCTAAATAATCCATTTTATTATATACTTGGTGATGAGATAGTGAAAATTATCAATCGAATAAAAGCGATATTTTCACTGAGTGATGATATCAAATATATCATCACTGTGATGATATGACAAATGACGTCACAGCGCACAAATACATGTCACCGTGGTCACAGTGATAAGGCAATTGACCGAACCTCCACAAGGTTTATGCGCCAAAGAAAAACAAGCTAAATATTTGGGAAGGATTTGTATGTTATTATGCCTTATGATGACCAGATTATGACAGGAAATAAAACAGAAATAGGCATAAAATGAATAAGAAATACCCGGAATGGCGACAATGGAATCGGCTCGTCACGTACGCGTGCACCTACACAAGAACGTGTACAGCGACAGTGCCAGCAGTGCAGAGTGCAACACGAACTAGCGCGGAGAATAAAACACATTCCTCAGTTATAGGCTCGAAATTGGGGTCATATCATGAAAATGTCGCACCAAAGGTGATGAGAAAACATGAAAAACAACTCAATTCAACGACAGTGAACTCTTGTCAGTGAGTATTCATTCAGAATCCGATAAAATCACAATGATAACTCCACAGGCCCACAACACCGTCGAAGCTCCATACAACAACAACTACGCGCAACCGGTAAATCTAAATCTGGCTGTAACTTATCGTAACCATTTGATTTTGCGAAATCATAATAGTGCTATTTGGGTAGACATGAACGAGATCAAGGGCGAATGCAGATTTTATTTGAAATGAGAATAGTCTGTGCAAAAACAAACACAATGTTGAACCAGGGAGGTCAACGTCGCGAACGAGAAACCATGCAGTGCGTCAGTCCTGCCCGAGTGTAGACAGCAAGACAGGCCCGACTTGAAACATTATCTACCGTGCTTTTCTGCCGAAGGGGAGGAGGGGGGGGGGGAGTTGGATGACGGGTCGGCATGAAAATCGTTTATTTGGCATATAAAGCTAATAAAATTATTGAGATCTGCTGGATGTCATCGATACTAAAATGCAGGATACCCGACTGAAAGAAATTCGCTCGCAGCACGTGCGATTTGTTGACTTTTGACAGCAAAGTAGTCCGCGAGTGAAGTCACAATGAAAATAATCAATGTTTCAGTGTATCTTCAGTCGAAAAACCCTACAAAATCTTAATTATTTTAATGTTTTAAAAAATCCAGAATAAAGTAGTACAACAGAAGTATATAATAAAAAGAAAATCAACTGTTTCTTGACGAATACCATAAATATTTCATCTCGTGGGGTGAGAAAATTGGCATTTTCTCACCCCACTCGATGAAATATATATGGTATTCGTCAAAAAACAGTTGATATCCTCTATGTATTGTTCGAAATAGACATTATGTTCCTTATTAAATTGACATGATGAGAGATGTGTTCCTTCATGTGTGGTGTTTAGAAACTGTATGACTATTTCATTTAGGGACTATTTCCCGGAAGTGCCGATTATTGCGGAGTTAGCAATTTGCAGTCAACCTCGCCACTAGGTGTCACTTTCCGCAGAGACGGGCAGAAGAACAACAACAACGCTCAGAAATTGGTGGAATTGGTCTCTTTCTTGAAGATTATGAATATATGTCGTACAAGGTGAGTATGATGTATTTCTATGGTGTATGAAACATTTCTGTCTTATGTTATGTGTCAAGCGCTAAATAATGAGTTATGCGTCTTGAACTTATGTTTACAACTGCAGTCACTGGAGCACGCTGTTGTATTGTTATGGTAATAGATACTCCATGTAGGGTATGCAAGCAGTATTGTGGGGCAAACCTGACCAATTTTAACCCTTTGACCTATGGGGATATTTTTCACCTGTAGTTTGGGAGGGGAGTCCTTTAAATTCATCATTCTGATTCACTGAAAGGGGTTGTTTGAAAAAGTCCCACCAACAAAATGGTGAACCTTCCAATGTGTGTTTTATTCCAATTTAAAGCAACTCTTGGATTATCCTTCTGCTAGAACCAGTGACAGTCCAATTCGGTAAGTTCACATCATTATTATATTTATTAGAGTGTCTCCCTATATAAATTGTAATGAGATAAAACTGCATATTGCCCGGTCAATAAAACCGCATATTCCACCCCCATGGAATATACACTAAAGGGAGATAATTACAACAGAGGTCGCCCCGTTCTTTCAGTCGCGCTGCAAACGGTAGCCGATCACGGAGCAGTTCGTCGAGTTGATTTTAGCTGGAGAACACAGCAGAAATAAATTATCTCCCCCATCTAATTGTAAGTAGAATCGTACCCAAGCACATTATTGGAGTAACTAACAAGCGGCATCGAACAACTATGCGTGCGTTGCGAGATTTACACGATAGTAGTGAAGCAGCTCCGAATCAATGGAATCTCGGGCATGAAAAATAATGTTGCTGGCGATTACTCACTGAAAGCAATCAACTCAGAAGGATTGCGCTCTTCCAAAATAAACATAAAACATTATTTTGCTGGAGAGATAGTAGATTAGCACAGAGTTAAGTTGATAAATATAATAATGAAATTATTGCCTTGTTGTGAGGGGAATATGCAGTTTCGTTGCCCCTCGGCTGTGCATATTGCCCTCGCCTGCGTCTCGGGCAATATGCACAGCCTCGGGGCAACAAAACTGCGGCTCGGGCAATATGCACAGCCTCGGGGCAACAAAACTGCATATTCCCCTCAAAACAAGGCAATATTTTCATATTATTTTACACCCTTCTGGTGAACCTTCGTTCTTGCTAACCTTTTTGCAACACTTACAGCCAAGTCTATCATCTGTGAAAATTTCAGTGGGATACTTCAATTATTTGAGGAATTATTACAAATTATGAAGGGACTGTCCAAATTCTGTAAATTATTTTTCTGGCATTATCCGCCCTTAAAAAAATAAAACATAGCGTGGGTAACTTCTATTATACACGATAATGAATAACAATAAATGCATACCTGATTAATTACAAATTGTTTATTTCTGGTCCATTGATATAAGCAATCACTGGTAATTCCTATTTACTCTGCAAAGGCCTTTGGTTTTAGCTGTACAGATAACATGCCACTTTTCACCAGGGGAACATGTATGAATTTCTGGAGAGCTACAAGGCACATTTCAAGGTTTTTCAATCATTGTTCGAACGCAGGGTGGGGTGTTACATTTTTATCTTCAGCATTTATTCAAACTTTTGTAATTCTTCGACATGGGCATAATGAATGGGATATGCTGAAGTATTTGCTACTTACATAGGGAAACCTACATGTACCTGGGACTTTGCCATTTCTAAACACACAAAAAAGTGATTAAAGCATTTGTTCTGGCATCCCTCCTTGCAACCTCACATTGACAAGCTTTCCTTTCCATTTATAGCAGTAATACTATAATATATTTGCACAAAATGTCTCCCCATGTCGAAGTTTTATAATAGGACAATTGACTGCTACGATTAAAACCTTGCAAAACAGCAGAACACCATAGATATGATGGATAATTCTCAAAATTTAGGAAATCTGTTTCCTTCAGTTCTCCATAGTCTTTAGAAATATAACAGCATTTTGCACACTTGATGGTAAATACACCTAAACTGTTCAAATAGAATTGCCTAGCCTTTGTGATCATGGTGCTTGTGTTGGAGAAGGTCCCAATGTTCAGTCACAGAGAGGGTTGTGAAGTCTTGCAGGCTAAAGAATACACCCAAGTCTTATGCAAATATTCTTCCAAAGCCAAGAGAAAGAACTTGGAAACACTGAAGGAATCAATGCACTGGACTTGTAAATGCAGGTCAACTGTAGAATCCAAATCCCAATTTTTATGCAAATACTCAAAGCCCCAAACAAAATTCTGCAAGTCAAGATTGTCAGAGGCAGCCCGCCACTCATTCACATTTCAAAGACATGTTACTGGGTTGATGCGATGACTTTGGTTTAAATGCCTATTTGACATGTATAATGAATACTTTTGGAGAATTAGAAAAAAAATTAATATATTTTCCATTATACTATATAAATGTTACATAATTTGATTAGTTAATATATATAAAAATGTGTTGCTTTCTTATCTCTTTGACATGGGCGAAACATTTCTTGAAAATATGTTTCAATATTGCTGTGCACATGGGAGCTCAAGCTTGCATCTTTGTTATATATTGAGTGCCTACATGGATGCTAGCACAAAGCAAAGGCCTTGAACAGGTCAGAGCAAAGGACTAACTGGGATATATATCCCACTTGGGATATTAAATCCAAGTTTGGATATCGAGATATATCCTAATTGGGATATTTTGACCGATTTTCATATTAAACAGCAATGCCGAATTTCGGCATCTAAAGCACAAAACCAAGATAGAATTTACTTCACAAAACTGCCAATGCGATTGTATAATTTTGTTTACTTTTTTCTCGCCGAAGCGAATCTCTCTGATATTGGAATTACGTGCATTATTTTATCGTACTGCTGCTGCAGTATACTGCCCATAACTCAACACTGTTGTATGTTTTTAAACAAGCAGAATAACTAGGAGAATATGCCAGCTTGAAAATATGGAATTACAAAAAAAATATCCAAAGTGGGATATTCTATTTCAAGTGGGATATATATCCCAGTTAGTCCTTTGCCCTGACCTGTTAAATGGCCGAGTATACGGCAGCCTTAAGGCCAAGGGGGATGCGAGAGATTGACATTTTGAAAAATGCACTAAATTATCAAGGGTGCATTGTTTCATGTCCGAAAGATAGGAAGCACAATTAAACACAGGAAAATATGACTATTTCTTTGAACTATTTCGAAAAAATGACTGGAACAAAATTGATCAAAAATGTAGTGGATTTTTTTGATGTAAAATTTGGAAATTGAAGAAATGTGGTGACTGTTTAACTCACGAATAAAGTTGAATCATCTCTTCGTTGAGGTCAAACAAGAATGACATACTTGAAGTTGTTGGAAAATAGAATGCTACACGTGGTCAAGCAAACTGAATTGTTCGAAAAAAATGGCGATTCACATTTCTTCCTGCTCAGGTGGACTTTTTCCGGCTTCGATGCATTAACCCTTCATAAAAAACTGAACACCTGTCTATCAAAGTCATCTGAACGAGAGTCTGAGACAGTCTTTCAACCTGTTGTTGTTGTTTCGTGTTGTTGTTGGCACGTTGTGCAGAGGCTTAATGACATTCAGCTACGCTCTGTTTTAGCCACATATATGCAACTCAGTGTATGTAGCCACGACTGAGTTGCACATCCTTACTAGGACAAACATCAGTAGCGTCATTTTCTTCGTGGCCAAACATGACAAAATGTACAATTGACTATGGCATTTAATGGGTTGTAAACATGTCAAATATACTTCTCTCCCCCGACACAAAGTATCTGGCTCATTCCTGCAGCGCAAGTGCACGTAAATAGCACCAAGTCATGTCACTATCTTCCTATCACGTTCAAATTTTGAAAATGGCAGCAAGTCCAAGAAACACTGCAGTGCGCATGCACCGCTAATAACACGAACACTTTACGATATGTCGTAAATAAGAAGGCGTCATCAGCTGCTGGGGTAACAGAGATGGAGCTTGACCATGTGCGTTAGGCCCCGCCCACTAGCTGATGACGCTTTCCTCTTTACGACATATCGTAAAGTGTTCGTGTTATTAGCGGTGCATGCGCATTGCAGTGTTTCTTGGACTTAAGACTGCCATTTTCAACATTTGAGCGTGATAGGAAGATAGTGACATGAGTTGGTGCTATTTACGTGTACTTGCGCTGCAGGAATGAGCCAGGTAATTTGTGTCGGGGGAGGGAAGTATATTTGACGTGTTTACAACCCGTTAAATGCCATAGTCATCATACATTTTTGTCATGTTTGGTCACGAAGAAAATGACGCTACTGATGTCTGTCGTAGTAAGGATGTGCAACTCAGGCGTGCCACTCGTGGCTACATACACGAGTTGCATATATGTGGCTAGCTCTGTTTATGCTCACCCATTCTCATCGACAAACACTTTCAGAACATGCGATCGGAATGCAGAACAATTCAGATGGGAGGGCTACTCACCGAAATTTACTATACTACCATCTATGTTGTCTAAACAGTGCAACAAAAGTAAGTCCCCCCCTAAACGATGTTTGATATCTTCCAAGATATTTTCCAGATCCTGATGAATTTTTGCACACACTAGCCCAGTAACCAGCCCCACACGGTATATCAAGGATTAATACGTAGGTGTAGTTGTACGCAAATGAGCATGCGCAAACTGGGAATCGGTCCAATTTTGAAAAGTTCATGAACAGATTAATCCAGACTTTTCAATGTCAAATCGTTATTTCATCACAGAATTCGATCATGTTGACTCGTATCTCGACGGTCAGTAATCATTAAAATCGCGTGTAACCGCCACGACATTGGATGACATTTCGACAACGTGCTCGCATGGTGTTGATGAGGCTTGCGATCCGACGTTGCGGGATGGCTAACCACTCCTCCTGAAGCAGGCGTCTCACATCATCAAGATTTGACTCCACCCCAACTCGACGATAGACCGATTGTTTCAGCTGATCCCAAAGATGTTCGATGGGATTGAGATCCGGAGAACTGGCGGGCCACTGCATGTGGTCAATGCCTTCAGTTTGGAAGAAGCCATTTACAATCCTTGCCCGATGTGGATTAAGTGAATTGATGCTCATTTGCGTACAACTACACCTACGTATTAATCCTTGATATACCGTGTGGGGCTGGTTACTGGGCTAGTGTGTGCAAAAATTCATCAGGATCTGGAAAATATCTTGGAAGATATCAAACATCGTTTAGGGGGGGACTTACTTTTGTTGCACTGTTTATATTTGATGTAATTAGACGAATGATCTGTTTTTCATCAGTTCAACCAAAATATCAAATCTCGCGCGATTTCTCGAGAAGCAGGCGACAGAATATTAGAGTAAAGCGGCTCGAAAAGTAGATCTCCAGAGAGGTTGTCACTCAGAAATTATTTTCTACAATGAAACTGTCGAAATAAATATGTTGGATGCTAAATATCACCATATTTCACTCAAGTATGATGCTTATTTCATGTTTATACATGTTATTGACGATATTTGCGACATGCCTATTTGGGCGTATGAATATTATTGAGATTTCATGGCTCACCTGGTTTGGAAATGAAGCCTGGTCGAACACATTCCGAACTGTGTGAAATGAAAGCGCTAAATTCGATCTATGTCAACAGATGGGCTGAAAAGTACGTATCTGTGTATTTGTGGAAAATTTGAATTTGATATCTGCTACAGTTTATTTCTATTGAATTATCTTTATTTCGTTGTGACGTCGGAGGCAAAATGGCGAGATTTTAGCGGTCATTTGTGATGACATGCAGAGTCGAAAATGTATGTACGGCTTCGTGCTTCGGGCGAAATGCATAGTTTCACTCGTAGGACCTCCAAAACTTGAGTCATTTTATTTGTCGTTTTCCTGGTCTGTTATAGTATTTATTTTCTGAAAGTAGCTTCACGAAATTCTGTCATTTCATTACATTTTTGCTTCACAAAGGTTTTGAAAAAAAATAATAAAAAATACATTTTTTGTCCGTTCATATCTCATGGTATCATTGTGTCATAAACATTTGGTCATTATAATGATGAGGGGCGTTTTTTGGAAATTTAGACTTGGCAAAAAATTAAAAAAATGTCAAAGATCCTGATGATCCTTAATGTTTTTTTTTACATCTTCTGATAAGTTTCTGCCCCCTGGCCCAATAGGGGGGGGTGGTGAAGAATCCGAGTCATAGTAGTATGATTGATGGCAAGCGCATAGTAAATGATTTACCTCGAGTCCGGTGATAAACTTGTACAACCACATGCTGTTGTTGTTCCCGCGCAGTGAATCCAATGTCATGAATAGCCACCTTCAGAGATCACAAATGTGCCAAGTAACACAGCGTATTAATCCATCTGTATACCACCGATAATAAAAGTAAGCTCCACGTTCTTTTTCAAAATTCACTTCTTTCTCTCTCTCTGGACTCAAACACCAAACATCCCTTCACCACTGCCGATTTACTAAAAACTGTCCGATCAACGCCGTGATTGCTTTTATAAGAGTCGAGAGGCATGACTAATCGAGGTCGAATCACACCTGGTCGAAAGACTAATCTGTCGATCTTCAACAGCAAACATTTCGAGTTACTGTCATATGTACACTGCCCTTCATGTAAGACCAAGGGCATGAGGCAGAATCGATCAGCGAGCGTAATAAAGAGTTCGTCATTTACAATGTTAACTTCACTTCGTCTTAAATGATATCATCGTGAAATCATCAATACGACAACTTCACGCCTTGCAGCACATGTTCTGTGTTGACAGTTAACCCTATCTGTCCTGAGCTTGTTTGGGCCTGCCCAGGCCTGGGGAAGCCTGAATTTGGAAGAATATGACGAAAACATCACCTTTCACGTGGGGACGTGGCCGCCATCTTGAATTTTCCCATGACCCTCTGCTGGGGGGGGGGGGGGGGGGGGGTATGCAAATAGGCTCAAAATGACCCCAATATCATAAACTATAAAGTCACGGGGTTTCAGCTCTCCATTTTTGCCGTTCCGAAGATAACGCAGAAAGGTAGGGGGGCTGGTATAGTTTAAGGGGTGACATATGCTACCCTACTAAACTATACTCTCTGAGATGATTGGATTGGGGTTTCGGTCTGTCGGATTGGAATTGGTGACCTATCTATTCGATTGAATATTCCATCTGTTGGATTGAGGATTTCAGTCTGGTAGATTGAATTTTGTCAGTTCGATGAAAGATTGGTCTCTAGTTTCACTAGTCCGATGGATTGAATTTCACTTTAGTTATTATAGAGAGTATGGTACGTCATTAGTATCTGTATAGAATATACAAATTTGCCTTATTATACTAGTCTTAATGGTGAATACTCATTTAATAATTTCATACCAACAGCCTGTTATGCATTATTCTGTTATTGTGTGGCTCAATTGTGAGCGTATATGTACAATAACATTGAATTGAATTGAATTGAATATGCAACTATACCTTTTTTCATAGAATCACAGGTGAGCTGATTACTAAATAGGCAATACCGTTAGTGGCCAATATCATATACCAAAATGTTCCCCAAACCCTGCTGAATGTGAATATGACACCCCTTTGAACAAACAATGTAAATTGGAGAATATAATTACAGAAACAAAGCGTCTCGGCACTGCCAGCAGAAGTCAATAAATAATAAACACACGCTCTTGAAAGATGGTCCTAAAAATTGTATGATATCACTGCTACAACAAAGACTATGTCGAAAAAGACAAGTACATTGGAAAGTATTTTTAAAAGATTTTTTTATCATTTACTGTGTCAAAATAATTGTCCAAGGCAATGATAATTCGTGTCAGCCAATATGGAGGACAGTCCATAGCTGGGTAGAGCCATCCAATACAGACCTGTGTGTTACACTTCTGTCACCAACCTGTGTTAGTATGAAAAGCTAATACATCAAAACCAATTTGTGCAGTCAATGAGGGAAATGCCCTGTTTTCTCTCTATTCAATCCCCAACTGCCTGTTGTGGTCCATTCATTCACAGCCTGTTGTGATTGTGCATGGTTCTGAGAGAAGCTGCATAATTAATTGCCAATTGACATATCTGTGATTTGATTCACATGTCGGGTACACACAATTTCTAGACTAAGACAATTGCCGAAGAAGTAAAAAAAATATTTAAAAATACTTCCCAAATCATTCTTCATATCTAACTGGTTTTCAATATTGTGTGTTTAATATTGAGGACAGTCCATAGCTGTGTAGAGCCATCCAATACAGGCCTGTGTGTTACACTTCTGTCACCAACCTGTGTTAGTATGAAAAGCTAATACATCAAAACCAATTTGTGCAGTCAGTGAGGGAAATGCCCTGTTTTCTCTCTATTCAATCCCCAACTGCCTGTTGTGGTCCATTCATTCACAGCCTGTTGTGATTGTGCATGGTTCTGAGAGAAGCTGCATAATTAATTGCCAATTGACATATCTGTGATTTGATTCACATGTCGGGTACACACAATTTCTAGACTAAGACAATTGCCGAAGAAGTAAAAAAAATATTTAAAAATACTTCCCAAATCATTCTTCATATCTAACTGGTTTTCAATATTGTGTGTTTAATATTTATGTACTTCTGCTGGCAGTTCCAAGAACCATTGTTTTTGTAATTATATGCTCCAATTTACATTGTTTGTTCACAGAGGTGTCATTTTCACTTTCAGCAAGGTTTGGGGAACATTTTGGTATATGATATTGGGCACCAACTGAATTGCCTATTTAGTGATCAGATCACTTGTGATTCTATGAAAAAATCTATAGCTGCATATATCACCCCCTTAAAAATGTGTCGGCGATAAAACCATGGCCTTTGTGAGTGGGTGTATTTCCAGTAGCAGAATGTACTCGTAACTCTCCATTCCTTTGGGCCTCAGTCACGTCGGGACCTCCGCTCCATTATTTTTTAAAGAATGGAGAGTTACTCGGACATTCTCCTCTACGGAACTGGCTAACGCCCAAGGGTACACACAAAAAAATATTGGAAAATGGATGAGCTACCTCAACCCTCTTAGGCACTGGGATAAGCATTACACCCCCACACTCTCACCCCTTACCAATCGTTCTACCATATCACCGGAATGACAAAAGAAATTGAGAGTGACACTCTGTGATTTAGTAGTTTATCATATTGGGTTCATTAATTTTCATAGCCCCAAAGCAGATGGTCAAGAGTAAATTCAAAATAGCGGGTATAGTAGTAGCAGTCGTAGTAAAACCGCAAATTCTGTCTCAAAAGTGTGAGTCCCTCTGGGCCGCAAAGCCGCTAGAGGTCAAGGCCGCTATAGTTCCGGCAAAGATCACGTGACGATCGCGTGACCAGAAGTGACCCCTGGGGACATGTTTTCCTCCGCGGCGATGCGGTCCGCCGCGGTGATGCGGTCGGCGGTAATGTGACCGGAGAGAAGTCTACGCGCACAGAAAGTAGTCTCTTGCTAACCAAGTGACTTTTTTTTGTGGATTTTACTATGGGTTGTGGGATATTGTTTTTCTCATCTCACCGCGTAGAACATGATGGGAGGGGTCTCGCGGTTGAACGGTGAAATTTTTCGAAAAGTTCAGGCAGGTCTGGATAGGCCCATACTGGCTCGGTGGAAACCCCCTCCTAGACATTTGCGGTATGAGTTGTGAGTCTTGTTTTTCTTGTCTCGAGCTGTATAACACGATGGGAGGGGCCTCGAAGATCAGCGCTGATTTTTTTCGAAAAGTTCGGGTACCGGGTAGATCTGGATATAGGCCCATATTGGCTCAGTGGAAAATGTTGGTCTCACTGGGAAACCCGCTCCTGGACATTTGCGGTATGGGCTGTGGCATCTTGTTTTTCTCGTCTCACCACGTAGAACACGATGGGTGAGGTGTCGAAGCTACATGTAAGCGGTGAAATTTTTCGAAAAGTTCAGGGAGAGAGAGAGAATTAGGGTTTAACGTCGCATTCAGCAATACGAAAAGTTCAGGTACCGGGTAGGTCTGGATATAGGCCCATACGGGGTACTATTTCTGAAGGATGACGTCACATCCGGTCACGTGACCTCTGGGTCACATCCAGGTCTCCCCCTGACCCAGTGACTGTGAATCTATGCTGGGGATGCATGTATGAGATAAGTGTGGTCATTTTTTAGCTCGCCGTATACGAAGTAGGCGAGGTATTGGGAGAGAGAGGGGAAAAGTGTTGGTGTCGGTGTCGGTGTCGGTGGCGGTGTCGGTGTCGGTGTTGGTGTCCGGTTAGACTTTTATGTTTAGGCGGTCCGCCGCGGTGATGCGGTCGGCGGTAATATAGGTGAGGTATTGGGAGAGAGAGGGGAAAAGTGTTGGTGTCGGTGTCGGTGTCGGTGTTGGTGTCCGGTTAGACTTTTATGTTTAGGCGGTCCGCCGCGGTGATGCGGTCGGCGGTAATGTGACCGGAGAGAAGTCTACGCGCACAGAAAGTAGTCTCTTGCTAACCAAGTGACTTTTTTTTGTGGATTTTACTATGGGTTGTGGGATATTGTTTTTCTCATCTCACCCATTAGGGTGTCGGTGTCGGTGTCGGTGGCGGTGTCGGTGTCGGTGTTGGTGTCCGGTTAGACTTTTATGTTTAGGCGGTCCGCCGCGGTGATGCGGTCGGCGGTAATGTAGGCGAGGTATTGTGAGAGAGAGGGGAAAAGTGTTGGTGTCGGTGTCGGTGTCGGTGGCGGTGTCGGTGTCGGTGTTGGTGTCCGGTTAGACTTTTATGTTTAGGCGGTCCGCCGCGGTGATGCTGTCGGCGGTAATGTGACCGGAGAGAAGTCTACGCGCACAGAAAGTAGTCTCTTGCTAACCAAGTGACTTTTTTTTGTGGATTTTACTATGGGTTGTAGGATATTGTTTTTCTCATCTCACCACGTAGAACATGATGGGAGGGGTCTCGCGGTTGAACGGTGAAATTTTTCGAAAAGTTCAGGCAGGTCTGGATAGGCCCATACTGGCTCGGTGGAAACCCCCTCCTAGACATTTGCGGTATGAGTTGTGAGTATTGTTTTTCTTGTCTCGAGCTGTATAACACGATGGGAGGGGCCTCGAAGATCAGCGCTGATTTTTTTCGAAAAGTTCGGGTACCGGGTAGATCTGGATATAGGCCCATATTGGCTCAGTGGAAAATGTTGGTCTCACTGGGAAACCCGCTCCTGGACATTTGCGGTATGGGCTGTGGCATCTTGTTTTTCTCGTCTCACCACGTAGAACACGATGGGTGAGGTCTCGAAGCTACATGTAAGCGGTGAAATTTTTCGAAAAGTTCAGGGAGAGAGAGAGAATTAGGGTTTAACGTCGCATTCAGCAATACGAAAAGTTCAGGTACCGGGTAGGTCTGGATATAGGCCCATACGGGGTACTATTTCTGAAGGATGACGTCACATCCGGTCACGTGACCTCTGGGTCACATCCAGGTCTCCCCCTGACCCAGTGACTGTGAATCTATGCTGGGGATGCATGTATGAGATAAGTGTGGTCATTTTTTAGCTCGCCGTATACGAAGTAGGCGAGGTATTGGGAGGGAGAGGGGAAAAGTGTTGGTGTCGGTGTCGGTGTCGGTGGCGGTGTCGGTGTCGGTGTTGGTGTCCGGTTAGACTTTTATATTTAGGCTGGACTTAGAAAGTTTTCTGGGTTAATCTTTTCTGTTTAGGCTGGACTTAGAATAATTTTGACTTCTTATTAGGCATGAGATGCAGTGTACATTGTATACACAGTCATACATACCAAATCACATACAGTATATTCCTTTATAGTATTTACTAATACTTTTTGACATTATTTTATTTCAGAAGTACAATATCAAAATAACTGGCGGGGGAATCCCGCAGTACCGAACCCCTGTTAGTTTTTAATTTCGTGTCACCTTAAATGAAGGACGCCATTTCCTAAAATTTTATCAAATTCTCGTTGACCCTGAAGCTTTTGTACAACCATATCTGTGTCCACACATTTAACTTACTATATTAATTAAAAGTGAGTTTGAATCAGTTTGTGAGCTCAGTCTTTACCCGTGCACATTATTATGGAGCATTACAGTATGATTGGACACAGTTGTCATTGCGTTCTTTTATTTGCATATAAATGTGAAGGTTTACCACAGTGCAAGTGTCCCATTGCCTGTTGGAAATGATAGATTTAGTCCTACTATTGCACTGTTATTAGCTTTGTTTGTTCACATATCATCACACAAAGTTACACCAAGAACGTGCTCAAAATTGCACACCTATTGTTCCTACCTACATGTATACATGAACATGTATTCATCAGATCTATGCAATGGGATGTGTAGGCTTACTTTTGGAAAAAATGTAATCTTTATTGGTAGTTATATAATATAGTTCCTCCTTCAATCCAACCTCAATATCACTAAATATAGAAATCATATTTCTTAATAAATTTATTATTTTAAATGATGTGCATTGCCAATGATGTGCAACCTCAAATGATGTGCCATCCTTAAGGGCTCGATCTTTTTGCGAAGCTGCATATATCTCTTATATGTGATACTAACCTATTAGGTAGGAGATGCAGTGTACATTGTAGATTTAATATACTTGGTGTAAGAATTACGCACAAGACAGAGCCTACAATAGCCTGTCTGAGCTCAACAATGCATCTAGACGTGACCCGTTTCAGCTGCACAAAAGCCTCAACAAAAGCCTCAACAATGCGTTATTACACCGACCTGTTACATACATGTATACACAAACACGTCAAATCAACTACAATATATTCCTTTATAGTAATTACGGTACTAATAGTTTAATGACATTATTTCATTTCAGAAGTACAATATTAAATATTAACCCCTGGTGGTTTGGAATTTTGTGTTGCCTTTAATGAAGAACACCATTTCCTTCAATTTTGGTATCGAATCCCATTCCTCATCATGATTTAACCTCAAGCTTTTGCACGAACCATATTTGTCCAGGCATTTCACACCCACATCTCAGACAAAATTTCAATTGTACATGTATTCATAATGACATGTATAAGCTTACTTTTGGAAAAAAAGGTAATCTTTATTTCAAGTTTTATAATATAGTTCATGTTTCAATCCAACTTCAGCATCACTGACGAAGAAGTCAAATTTTTATTGCAATATGTATTGTCATTGCCAGTGATGTGCAACCTGAAGGGCTCGATCTTTATGTGAAGCTGCATGTTATTGAATACCCAAAAGGCGAGCTGCCGGGTTACACATAACCCTTGTTTTATTTTATTTTTTATCTTGTGGATTTTACTATGGCATGTGGCATCTTGTTTTTCACGATGTGAGGGGTCTCGAAGTTAAGCGGTGAATTTTTTCGAAAAGTTCAGGTACCGGGTAGGTCTGGATATAGGCCCATACTGGTTCAGTGGACAATGTTGGTCCCACTGGGATTACAAGCGTCTGGTCCATCATCCACAACTCAGCCGTCGTCCATTAAAGAATATCCGCGTCAATAATCCAAATTACATGCGTCTGGTCCGTCATTCATAATTCAGCCGTCGTCCATTAGAGAATATCCGCGTCCATACTCCAAAGCCGTCGTCCATTAGAGAATATCCGCGTCCATACTCCAAAGACCTATTCCATATTCCATATAACACTATTAGCACCAAATTCAAAAAGGCAATCATAGTACACATAAACATAGGCTTGTTTCTTGCAAGAGAGAAGCGGTCAACAGTTTTCAATGATGCCGGCAAGACATCATGATGTTCCAAAAATATCAAATCCGTATCGCTGATTAGTATTCTTAATCCATAATATTCGTTGTAAATTCGTCATCTAAAGAATGATGTATCTCAGTCACGCTTTGATTGTGATTGTTCATATGAGTACCACGCGGATCTTGAAGTAAATGGGTTCATACGGCCCCTAGCCCCGGGTTAAGCGGAATTAGACACAAGCTACGAAACGTAACGCCATAGATCTTGCACGCTACGCTCGTATTTTGCTACCAGCATGCGATATGTATCGCCAAATTTGAGAAACTTTGAGTTTCTGCAACAATGTTTTGTGACGTTGATTAAAATCGTCACATTTAACACAGGATCTAGCAAATGCTACAAGGCGTAATATGTATACGCCATTCCACTCCATATTCCATATAACAGTATTAGCACCAAAGTCAAAAAGACAGTCATAGTATACATAAACATAGGCTTGTTTCCTGCAAGAGAGAAGCGGTCAACAGTTTTCAATGATGCCATACGGGGTACTATTTCTGAAGGTCACGTGAAACCCACTCCTGGACATTTGCGATATGGGTTGTGGCATGTTGTTTTTCTCGTCTCGCCACGTAGAACACGATGGGTGGGGTCTCGGAGCTAAGCGGTGAAATATTTCGAAAAATTCAGATACCGGGTAGGTCTGGATATAGACCCATACGGGGTACTATTTCTGAAGGATGACGTCACATCCGATCTCGTGACCTCTGGGCCACATCCAGGTCTCCCCTTGACCCAGTGACTGTGAATCTATGCGGGGGATGCATGTATGAAATAGGGGTGGTCATTTTTTATTTTTTTTATCTTGTGGATTTTACTATGGGGTGTGGCATCTTGTTTTTCACGAGGGGAGGAGTCTCGAAGCGAAGCGGTGAAGTTTTGTGGATACTCATTGTGCAAGTAGTGCTGGGGTGGATGTTTTGAGGTCTAAGGGGACCCCTAGGGGTCCGATTGGCTCGTCTGGCCGTAGTATAGAAAGTGGTCATTTTGGTGGGCCGGGGGATTAAGGAAGGTGTTTTTGGGTAGAGATGGACCATTCTTGGTCCGAATGCGTCGCTTGAGGTGTCAGAGCGTAGCACTCGTGGTGTAGACTTGAAGGATATCCACGTCATCACCACCACCACCGGGCGATGACACTACCACCACCGGGCGTGGTGGTGGTCTGCCGAAAGAGGCAGGGTGGCTTAGTGGGTGTATGTAAATTTAGGATCGGGGGTGTGACGTCATTGGTGACGTCATCAGTAGGAGTAGTAGCCAAAGTGGACATTTTAGGGTGTGAAGGAAGGTGTTCGGGTTAGAGATGGACCACCCCTGGTTCGAATGAACTGGGTTGGGTGTCATCTTTTAGCTCTCTGCATGTAGACGACGAATGGTTTTTCTTTGAAAGTCGCTTTCGTGCAACGCATGCTCAGTTGGGCAGTGGTAAAGATGTCATTTTGGACGTGGGAAATGACATATTTCGGCAGCCAAGTGACCCATCTTTGGTCAAAATGGGGTATCCTTGTGAAGCTTTAATGGGGTAGAGTCAGACTGGCGTCTTTTTATTGTAAGTAAAGTGGTCATTCTGGTGGTGCGTGGGGTTGTGTTTGAGCGATTGAGAGACCATTCTTAGTCCGAATGAGTCGTGTGAGGTGTCAAAGTGAATCCCTCGGGTGTAGACCACGATTTGAGTGATGTCCAGGTCATCTGGACGCCATTGGTGGTGCGAAGGAAGGTGTTTGGGATAGAAATTCACCATCCGTGGTCCGAATGCGTTGTGTGAGGTGTCATCTTGTAGCAACATCTACCAACGCCAAGCTCAACGCTTCAACGCCCTGGTGAATTAGACCTGAAGCGATGATTTCCTAGATATTCCATGAAAATGACACTAATTCATTGAAATGCGGTAACGCCCGTTAACGCCTTTCGTTACGCCTTAACACCCTAGCAAAACGCCTTATTCGTTCTTGCACGCTAGATGTATTCTCGGCTGCTCTTATCCGTATGTTCTAATCCTTCCATTCTGATTGCATTTTCCATGGTATCAGCGTGAAGCATTCGTGGGAATATATTAGCTCTTTGAGGAGTTTTTTGGGAAAACCACCATTCTATTTATAGATCATTTCGTAGTAGTGGAGAAAAGGGAATTTCGGAGGTGCAATGGAGTGCGTTTGGAGGAGATAAGGGCCCTTTTCCATCCGGCAACCTGGTAGAGTTACCAGTGAGTGAGTGCGTGTGAGAGCCTGCGTAAGTATGTGTATTTGTGTGTATGTGTGTGAGTGAATCCCTACATAGTACTATAATATCTGTACCAGTCTAAAATTTTGGGTGGCATTCCGACGTCCATGAGTTCTAGTTACATTTTATAATAGGTGAGAGTATGTCAGTCATCAGGTTGATGAGTGAACGCAGGCATACGTATTGAACATGCGTGAAACCAGCCACACTTATATTCTGTCTGACAAGCACCCCCATCCCCCCACCCCCCTTTATTAGATTTCATCGTGGGGGGTAGTATCTCTCAGTCATACGGTTGGTGAGTGAAAGCAGGCACACATATCCAAGATGCGTGAAACCAGCCACACACACTTATAATCTGATTGTGTGTACATGATGCCCTCTAGTTTCGCACATTATCCAAATTTTTGTGGAGTTCTCTTGTCAGAAGTTCTTTTCTATTTAATGTCTCCCTGTAATCAGGAATTTGCCTGATGTGTACATGATACACACGGCTTGAGATAGCTTCCCTTAACTGTATTTCTTGTTCTGCCTTTTTCGATGAGTTATCTCATGCAGGGTTTTCAACATAGCTTAGCCACTGCTAGTAGGTTAAGCTAGTGAGTGTAGGGTCTCCAAATGTTAACTGGTCCATGGAGAGTTATCACCCGGCTGGTGCCACTTGTAAAGACCTGACCAATCAGAGACAAAAAGACGAGCTCGTCTCTGGACCCACACTCTTACAGTGGACCTGATACTGTAGTCACGTAAGCTCGATTTGGGGAATCAGAAAAGGACAAAATTGGACATATAAGTATCAAAGTTTACTGGAAATTTACCTCTTTTGTTTTCAGGTAATTCTATTCAATCGGTCAGTCTTGACCAATGCATAATTCTCGCACTGGGGATGGGCTAGCGTAGAGGTCCGGGATATTTCTTGCCTTTATTGAGATTGACAAATTCTCTTGTCTTGAATGAAAACGCCTTATTCTCCTTATTGGTGGTGTCACTCTTAACCTTTTTACTATTTAATTAACCTTAATACAAGTCATTGAAACCTTTTTTAACGGGAAGAACCCAAGGGTTCAATATAGGACTATAAGGTTCTTTATATCACCCTGGTGATGTGCACATTAGGGGAATATATTTATTTTAATTGAAATGTATACAAATATCTGACGCACTGCGGGATTCTCGAAAATGCTCTCAGATCAGAGCAGGGTCTAGGTGGGATAAACCTAAGCCAAATGAATCATGTAGGGTCTGGCCACGTGACTGGCGGATGGATGCAAAAGCAGGACTTTACAGGCAAAAAATGCCGGAAAACGGAATTTACCTGAACCAATATATAGTGTGTGGGTATTTTTCGTTCCGTAGCATACGATGGGTGGGGTCTCGGGGTCGTTGGTTGATTTTGAAGCTCTCGGCGAGTAGACTACGATTGATGTGGTTTGGATTGGAAGTGACGCCATTGTGTGCATGCGCAGTCTATAGGAGTAATAGAAAAGAGGAACATTTTGATCGATCTCTAGGGACCATCTTTGCTCTGAATGGACCTTGTCGGATGCCGTATTGAAGCGTTCGTAGAGAAGACTACGATTGGAGTGATTTGGACAGTAAATGGCCTCAGATATTACCAGAACAGTTGGATGACTTTTGAATACGAACAAGAGCGAACATCGCCGAAGATTGACGCCACACAACGTTTCTTATACTGCGGCTTCTGATTGGACAAGAGCGAACACCGCCGACAACAGCATACAAGAATTGTAACACCCAACGCGGCTCGCCAAGGTTGGGTGTGATTTGATGAAGGGGATAGTATAATGTGTAATACGCAATATTTTGGGCAACAACTGACTACTGATACGGTCAATATTTCGGGGTAAATTTATTGGTTCTAGACTGGCTTCGTGTGTTTACGGAGAGAAAATGTGCTGTTTTCATTTCGAAATAGGCAATTTTGCACAAATCCACTACTTCAAGATGCTGTTATTCAAACACCCTAAGACCCAGAGAGTGGAAGTTATTAAGACCATAAGACATAATATACTTCAAAAGCTCTGAAAAGCGTATACGGCTCATTTTGACTCGATATTTCGACTCCTTATTTTGCCATCCTCCAGCTAACTGAAAACATTCTTTCGTAGGTGAAATTTCATTTGACACTTCAAAGGTCACCTCATGGTGGGCAAGGAGACTGATAGAGAGAATTAACTAGGTTTAATGTCGCGTTCAGCAATAATTCTGCTATATAGCTAAGATGAAACAAACGTCTATGTAT
>JAVTVY010054413.1:0-28929 GCA_036873755.1 Hanleya hanleyi | reverse complement strand
ATTCCCTTTCCTTTTCGGTATAACTGGCAAATGACTCTTCTTTCTGGAATTTAGACTACCCCCGACACATTTTCCGGTATGGATTGTTTGTAATCAGATTTGGTAGAAATGATCTTAATTTTACCACAAAAATGATAAATATCTGTTCGGATATTTTCATTTCTTATTCCACTTATTGGGTCGAGGATTTATTCAAGTCTTTGAGAAGATTGTTTTGACCTATTCTAATTAAAATAAAATCTTATCTACTCCCCAATTTGAGCATCAATCAATCCTGATACCGCTTCATAGTGCTTTTTTCATTAATGGTAGAGAATTTTAATTCAGAACTATCTCCTTGCAATCTCGAAACCAAAGCTATCCGGTTCTGTCCTCCCTGTTCATTGGAGCGGCCATTTTCCAGCGGAAAGCAACCTCTGTTTTGACTTCGTCGTGTCACTCCAAAACAACATAGCGAACGTCTATGAATCAACATGAAAGTTATCCATCTTGAAAAGGAATCATAAATTATGGCAAGTTTTACTTCATCTTGTGCGATCATTTTTGACAGAAAAGTTAGTCAATGCGCATTTGATCTGACCTACATTTAAGAGTAAACCCATATTGATATCATGATAAATAAAGACAAGACATCTCAGATATATTTCTGTGACAGACAGTAGAGGCAATTTATTTTTGCTTTGCAGAGGTTAATTTGGTTTGGTCTTTCAGGGAAAAATTCATGGTGTATGCCTAAAGACAGTGTTTTCCATCCGGTACTGAAATTTACCATCACGTTACATGAAAGATGGACCTCATTTGGTACATGTAGAAATTATCACTTTCAGTGAGATAAAAACATCTCCCTCGCAGTAGAAAATACCTCCCTTTTGATCTCGTATGAATAGCCAAGCTATTCTCACATACTCAACAAGTCTAATGTTGAAAATAACTACATTTTGTTGAAAATCATTTTCGGTCCCTTGTGGCACATTTTGACATTTAGTGAGACCCATTGTTGGCGATCAGAGCAACACCGCAAGTTTCATGCAGACTATTCAGATTGAGTTTGTAATTTCCATTAATAAGCGAATTCGATAGCCTATCCCTGTCGCAAACCTGATGCGTATTCAACACTGAAGAGAAGGCGATGTTTTTCGAACGTGGAAAATCGGCGAAAACACGCGTACTCAGCAGTGTTTTCTGGTCGTGCAAGCCGTCCCTTGTATGAAACATCAGATAGCACTCATGCCGATAATTTTTCATACACATCTTCAAAGATGGAACCAAAAATTGACAGAGAATCGGAGTTGTTTTTTATTTTTTATTTTAGATCTCTGTTTCTCCGCCTTGTTGTTGTTGTGATCTATGCAGACGACATTACGGCAAACTATTCAAAATAATATTTTAACCAGTATAAGCTACTCTGCCATGGCAAGAGAAAGAGTACTGTAAAATTTGAGTAAAATACATACATATGGCGAACAGAGAATTGTTACTACATTATATGGGCCATTTTCATGAAAACGTACAAGTAACGGTAAAGACAAGTCTAAAATTTAATTTGTGCCGTTTGGCTACCAAAATGGAATTATTCAAGACCTTGCAGGCCACAAAGACTGTTGTCAACCAAGCTAGAGTCACTGTACTTAACCCCCAAAAACATGCTTTGTCCATTTTAGCCCATGTTATTATTAGGTGATGATGAAGACATAACGAAAAAGACAAATTTGTAACGGTAAAGACATTGAATTCAAGACCATTTTCTTTTAACTAACCAGTTAGTTATATTTTCTTAATGCAAGTCAAGTTGCCTTTTGCTGTTTTTCAAGTTCCAAGAAAATTTATAACCAGAATTACAACACTACACTATTCTCAATAACTGTGTTAGTTGGCACAGAATTGTTGTTGTCTTCACCGTTATATTCCTGTCTTTACCGTTATATTCCTGTCTTTACCGTTATATTCCTGTCTTTACCGTTATGGCATTTTATAACGGTAAAGACAAGTTTGAATAACGGTAAAGACAGATTATGTCAGCATGAGCAAGCTGAACTGAATTAGTATGTCTTTCATGGTGAAGTTTTCTTGATATACACTTTTAGATTTCTTGTGCTCTGGTAACCATGGTAACAACCATGAATAAATTAACTGACATACATGTACCTCATTAACGGTAAAGACCGACAATAAGTGCGACACAGACTTTTTTTCAAATTTGTAGAAAACATGTGCTCTGTTACCACAAGGCTGGACGGAAAATGGCTGCCCACACCTTGGTACTTTAAACAGTGACAGTGGCACCCTCTATATGACATTTCTTGTGCTAAATGTCTCAAAAGAACTTTCCTGATAACGGTAAAAACCGTTGAATAAATCCAATCTTTTTGTAACATTTTCACATGTCAAGATATGTGAAATGAACAGGACTTTATATTCGCATATATTTTAGATAATAGTATCCAACAGAAATATTCTTTTTATTAAATACTGCGTTGTTTAAAAATTATTGACCTTCATACTGCATTTACAACGGTAACGGTAAAGACAAATTCATTTTCAGATTTGAAAATATAATCTGTTAAAGCAGATATCTTTGCCAAAATAGACATTTTACAATAGAGAAAAACTATAAAATGTTTAATCGTCTGGCATTTCCAGCATATCCCTGTCTTTAAAAGGTAAAATGAACAAAGTGTAATAAAATGTCTTTTCCGCTATTTGACATTTTCGTGAAAATGGGCCATATATTCTTTTAATTCGTTTGTATTAGTCATTTCAAAGTGTGTATGGTCATTTCAGTTGAACGCGTTTAGAAATGTCGGCAAATAACCGTGGCAGCGACGTATAGTTTTCAAAAGTTCTGTTAGGAGTTTCGTAGCGATCACATTTCAGCGGTGATTTCGGTTACCCTTCGTTTGCCACTTTTTCCTTCCCGTGCGGAGACTGCGCCGGTGTAGACAATTTGATTGAACGATTTGTTTGTCATATAAATTTTCACGATACAGTAATTTAATGATTTAGATATTTATGGTGTAAACATTTCCTCAATCCAACGCATTATTATGTATTCTTGCTCTCATTGCTGCGCTATTGTTCACAGGTGTGGAGTTAATCTGTCGCCATGTTTTCTTCCCAGCGTGACGAAAGAAATTTCGGCCTCCGTATGTTCGTGTTTCAGTTGTCCAAGTTAGAAAATCTCTCGCGTTGCCATGAGACTCGCTTCGCCGTCGCGAGCTGCGCTGCTTATTAAGCCCAACGCACACGTTTTTGAACACCATTTCCTGCATAGATTGACACCGATGTCCCGAAATCCGGGAAATTCCCGGGTGTACGAGAGTTTTCTGATGCCTGACACTGAATTCAAATACTCCGCTTATTTAATAATTAGAGACGAACATTCGATGTCCAAAAACTCTAGTATCCCGTACGTGGATAACACAGACTACTTGGGGTCGAGTGTATATGCCGCCATACTGTCTGTACGAAGAGAGTGCACCCTTTCTACACACAGTATGGTAGGCTATATTCTTGTCCCCATGCAGTCTGTGGTTCATAACAAAGGTTTTGGATCCAAACTCGGCTGTATCTGAATATCTAGACATAGGTGCGCTGGTCTTTAAGTTCCTCGGATGAAGACCAGCGAAGTCTGTCAAACGGATATTTGCGGCTGTAAAACCGCCATTAACGTCTGCAAATGCTAAAATACAACATTTTTATTCCCATTCTAATTCCACTTTCTTTCCGAAGTAATTTAATAACAATACTTTAGAAATTGCTCGCTCATGCAGTTGTACCACTCGAGAGTGACTTGAAGCTGAGGTGTTCGGCGGATGTTCATGAAACAGACGACCAAGCGCGATCGCGTAGCACGTCGAAACAATTTACAACCGTTAATGCAAATTTTACGATCGCAAATATATTCATCTGACCAATCGGGTGCACGGACTAAATTGGGTGATATTTGAATGTCGAATTTATCGGTGTGCAATGATGGTGATTGGCGATTCACATACAATACGGTACTCCGTAAAACATACAGATGCGGAATCTCACGTGGTGAAATCAACCTTCACACATGCGCATATGGGTAGAATGCGTGCGACACAAGCTGACCAATCACGATCCTCGACCCAAACTGCAGACATGATGCTCTGCCGTACGTTTCTCTCGAAGTGTCATTGATATTTTTACTAAAATCCTGATTAAAGTAATTATTTAAATTACCGGTATATGGGGAAAAGATTCCCATATTGACTTCAGTAAGGGATAAACATTCCCATTCGCAGGAAAGGAAAGTACATGTAAATCCGAACTTCATCTACCGGCTCTCTCTCTCTCAAACCAGTGACCTTGATGGATAAGGACATCGGAATAGTAACCCAGGCATAGGTAATCCACACCTAAACTCCTGAATAACTGAATCCGAATAGCTTCCGATAAATAGTTTTCCAAAACGAAACACTGCAGTACAGCATATTAACATATACTACTGAAGTGTTTTACTGCTTATGACAACCCTAGCACGATACCTGTGGCATACCAGCATTAGTGATTTTTTTGGAATAATTTCTTGAGTAATTAAGTATCATCTTTTCTCTTACAGAGCAACAACCGAAGAAAACTTGAGAATGTCGATAACCTCATGATAATCGGCAATCTAACTGGATGGACTATGTGGAACTTATAACGGAGACTGTGCGGAAATTAAAGTTATCAGCGTCTGTCACCGGAGACACTGGATCTATCTACGCTTCAGTTACCAGAAAAGAACATCGTGTGTTTAAGCCGGACGTTAAACCATAAGCCATTCGGTCTCTATACGATACTAAGCAGAGTACCATGGAATCTCTGGAGATAAATCTCAATACGGAGAAACTGTTCAAGTGCTCAGTTTGTGAGTACAGTTGTACATCACAGATTCTTCTGGCTGCACACATGATAACTCACACAGAAAAGAAACGCTTCGAATGTCAAGTATGTGAACACACATGTGATCGAGAGAGTAAACTAACAGAACACATGGGAACACACACTGGGGAGAAACCCTACAAGTGTTCATTGTGTCAGTACACATGTGCTCTAAAGGGTCAATTAACGAAACACTTGGTGACTCACACTGTAGAGAAACCGTACAGGTGTCTAATGTGTAAGTACGCATTTGCGCGAAAGAATGATCTAACGAGGCACATGAGAAGTCACTCTGGAGAGAAACCTTACAGGTGTCGAATTTGTATGTGCGCATTTGCTCGAAAGGATGGTCTAATGGGTCACATGAGAAGTCACACCGGCGAGAAACCTTACAAATGCTCTATGTGTGACTATAGATGTGCACATCATTCGTCGCTGACTGAACACCTGAGAAGACACAGTGGAGAGCAATGCAGCACGTGAGAGGTAACACTGGAGAGAAACCCTTCAAGTGTTCCTTGTGTAAATACAGATGTGGTCGACGTAGTTCACCAACTCGTCACACGAGAACGTACGCATTGAAGGGAAACATTTCAAGTGCTCATTATAGGAGTACTCATGTGCCCGACGACGTTACCTCGCGGTACACATGGAATCTCACACTGGAGAGAAACCATAGAAGTGTCACTTGTGTGAATAAAGATGTACACAGCAGTGGCACCTCAGCAGGCACATGAAACACGCACTGGAGAGAAACCATAGAAGTGTCACTTGTGTGAATAAAGATGTACACAGCAGTGGCACCTCAGCAGGCACATGAAACACGCACTGGAGAGAAACAATAGAAGTGTCCTGTCTCCAAGTATGCGTGTGCAGAGAAACAACATTTGAACACTCACATGGAAACTTGGTAATTCATACTGGGGAGCAGGCCTTAAGGCCGCGATTCTGCTGGAGGAAATTCTTACTTATGCTAAACTTGTCTGTCCTGGGTGTTGTGATCATTCAGATGTGCACACCAGGTGTGACCGTACAAGTGCCCACACTAGGTGCGTCCAACCAGACACGTGGGAACTTTCACATAGAAGCCTTACAAATGACTGATACATCATTAGGAATATCGAAATCCGACTAAACACGGACATGCGTGTATGAAAAAAAAACCTGCATGCATCCAAAATGTGAAAATTGTATATGGTGCACACTAGGGATTTCTAATGGTGCCGGGTACACGCGAGAACTCTCACTGAAGGGAAACCGTAGCAATGGTTAGTGTGCCATACAGCTGTGCGGAGCAATCCAGTGATATCTGATCAGGAACAAGATAACTATTTGCGAAAAATATTACATGTGCAGACTATGCAGGTATCAGTGTCAACTAACGCCAATGATTTTGTGTAAGACCTCCCATTGAAAAGATAATATCCCGGACTGATTGATGAAACGAGATTCAGCAGTAGGTGGGTTGTAGGCCGGTAGTCATTTTTCATTTTATTTTTATTATTATTTTGGTATTTGTTATTTCGAAAGAGTTGTACAACAAAGAAGATTTGAATTCGGTTAGAGGTTAGGATACACCATAGCTGTGCTTAAGGTACATTTATTTGTATCTACTTTGATGGTATAACAGGAACTGTTGAACATGTTGATTAGACCATTATTAGAATCCTTGTGACAGTCCCATCCAATGGTCAGTGATTCAGGTTCGCCTTTTTTAAACGAGGGACGGAATAACTAAATTCTCGAGTCCGGGTATATATCGGTAAAATCATGTAGACTTTATTATTATGTACTGAGTGGTAGTTTTAGGAGGGTAGCAGTAAACACTGGCAAAACAGGCCATGTTTTGCACAAAACACCGACTGGGTGGTCCAACTGTCCTACCAACTGGCCAAGGTGGCTAATACATTCAGAATGGTGCAATGCCTGTATTCAGTCACACAGGTAAGCTTTACCTGCATACATAGAACAGTTCATGCCAAAATAGGGGACAAAGGTTCCAGCCTAGTCCATATGGAACGTATTACCTGGGGTGGTCAGGACATATTAGATTGACCAATACATATTAAGGGATGTGGATCTCACTAATACACAGTGCTCCCCCACAGATACATGTTGTCCCCAACATTTGTAGACAAACGAAAACACACAACAAAAACTAACTTTTTTTCAGATTTCTATTATCTTCCAGGTCTAATGTAGCGTACTACCCTACCAAAATGCAGTCTACATACACATTTGTAAAAATTCGTAGCAATCATTTAAAACATAGGATTCTATACAAAGAATACCATCGTCCTAACACATTTGGATAAGGAGCTTAAACCTACAAAATGGTAAAACAGGACGTGCTTCACCAGAATATTCATTGTCCATCTGCAATAAACTACACAATCACCAGTAACTTGTCTAGCTACACAGAAATCCCTGGACTACACCACAAGCCACATGCAGGTCTATTTCATCCTTGCATGCCGGGACGAGTCCATCAAACTACAAATGCCAGTAACTTATCTGGCTACATGGATAACACCGTACTATACCACAAGCCACATGCAGGTCTATTTCATCCGTGCATGCCGGGACGAGTCCATCAAACTACAAATGCCAGTAACTTATCTAGCTACATGGATAACACTGGACTATACCACACGCCACATGCAGGTCTATTTCATCCTTGCATGCCGGGACTAGTCAACTGAACTACAGGACAACAACATATAGGTGGCCCACACATATACTAAGGGGTGGCAAGGTATAATAAGACGACCACACTACTAATGATAGCAATGTTTAATTGCACTACAAACTGTATGAAAACACTGTTCCCAGTAAACAATAGACAGGGGGAAAAAAGACAAAGTCACCGAGTGGGTTAACATAGTACCCACAAAAGTCATCTTGATAAAACAATAACATTCAGCTCCTTAATGGACATTGTTTAATAAAATGATTGGGATCACCACAGCTGTAGCAAGTCCTATTAGGAAAAACTTGAAAGAGTGGAACGTTACGTTTAACATCGAAAACAGGACTTGCTGCGTTTTGCGAGCCAACTTGTGAATTTGTGTACATTTTCTCTAGCTTCTGAACCCTATCATCCAAAGAGCGAAACTGTTTAAGAATTTCATCCAATGTCTTACTAAGTGATGAATCTAGGCCGATCTGTTGATGATGTACTGTTGGTGTACCTTTTGAACCCTGTTTACCACCCAAACTTTCAATTGACGATTCTTCGTGCTCTACTGCCCGAGCTGTAATCAATAACTTCAAAGTCTGCGCCAGCGTCAAACTTGTGCCTGGTGGCGTTTTTAAACTTTTCAACTTGAAAACCACTCAAAAAATTTGATCTCAACATCTCTTGGGATACAATCTTCGAAATATTTCCCCCGCCTACGCGCCCTTATGAGAAGGTCCTCTAACATACACCCCCATGAAGCTACAGTCTCGGATGGTTTCTGCTTTGCCATATACAAATCTTCTAAAAGTTTCTCCTTAGTATCTACCACGCCGAATATGGAGTCTAATTTAGGTATTATAAGTTAGTCGGCAGTTCGCAGTTAGCGGTTCGCTATTCGAAGGGGACCAGTCGTTATTTTATCATCAAAACAATAATAGTGAATTTAACCCCTTTCCCGACCGAATTTCACCTCAATACGCGGCACATCAACTCAGTGATCCAAGAGCAATACGATGATATCATTAGTTCCCCGATCTGACGCCAGGGGGCGCTGTTCCAAATAACTACGCGAATAGCAAACTGAATAGCAAACTGGCTATTTTGACCCCTTTCTCGACCGAATTTCACCTCAATACTTGGCACATCAACTCAGTCAGCCAACATCAACACGCTGATATCATTAGTTCCCCGATCTGACGCCAGGGGGCGCTGTTTCCAATAACTACGCGAATAGCAAACTGGCTATTTTGACCCCTTTCCCGAGCGAATTTCACCTCAATACTTAGTTTAGTTTAAACTTATTGTATTGTCTCATGAACAACGGGACTTGGGGACAAGTTTTAACAACTTAAATACCCCTTTCCCTACATAATTAATTGACAGATATAAATCAAGTTTTGCAGATCGATGTCATTGAGCACAGGCTTGAGGCAGAAGAGACATTATGTATGAGTGGTTTTAACAATATTCAATATTTCGTCTAATCAAATGATAAAACACAGAACGAACTACAGAAAAATATAAATATCGTCCATAATATGTCAATGTATATATAATTTTTTTCTTCTTCTTTTTCTCTCTCTTACTCTTAGTTTTTGGGTGGCATGGGTGTAGTTAGATCCCACTGGAAGCAGTTAAATCATACTGTATGCGACTACGTATCCATGGTGTCAGCTGTAAAATCCACAATAACTAATAACTAATAAAGCCCCGATATATGGAGACTGCCCGCCTTCTATTATACATTGAACCGCTCACTCTTTTCAATAAAATGTTGGGCTTCATTGCATAGTTTGTCGTTTTCACGGATTGAAAGTGACGGGTTTCCCCACAACAGATGTTCAATGGTGCTATTAAATGGAATATTCGATGTCAGTGATCGACGAATGTTCGCGTAGCGAGGACAGAAGAAGAAAAAGTGAGTGGTATCTTCGGATGGATGTCCGCATAGACAGCGTGAATGATCAAGCAGATTTGCCCGGTGTAAATCCGAGTTCAGATCGCTGCATTTGTGCCTTAGTTTCGTATGGATTATATTTACTAATCGCTTCCCGATGGTGTAATATTTTGGAACTCGTTGTCGATTGGTTAAAATTGTTTTGAAAGATTTGTATGAATTTGCATTGCGTAGGCTGAAGTCTAATTCGTTCCAGTTGCGTATTGTATCGGGGAGAAATGACTTCTTTAAAACATTCAGTCTGGACCTCGGTATGGAATAGTTTTCACGATTTCTGAGATTGTATGGGGTTACTTCACCTACAAGTGGTGTGATTATATTATTTATATATTCAGGAGCCTCGCCATTGTGAATTTTAAACATTGTTAATAATTTGTTGTTTAACCGTCTTTTTCCCAAAATTTCCCATCCGGTTTCTAAATATAACGAGTTCCTGGAAGTATACATTGGTAGTCCAGTAACGATTCTTGCTGCCGATAACTGGAGTTTTTCTAAAGTTTCACTTTCTTCCTGCGTGCAGTTGCTCCAGACCACAGCTGCATATTCAAGAATCGGTCTAATAAAATGTAAATATATATGGTTCAGTGCATTTCTTCCAATTTTATATTTAATTTTTCGCATAATCCCTATTCTCTGAGACGCAATAGTACAGATATGATCGATGTGGGTTTTCCATTTGCAATTGTTTTGAATATACAATCCCAGATGTTTGTGTGTGTCAGAAATGGGTAAAAGTGTATTATCAAAATATATTTCAGGTAGAGTTAATAGATTTCTATTGGACAGCAGTAGCAGAACGGTTTTTAATGCATTAAAAGTTAAAAGCCATTGTTTTGACCAGTCAAGTAGACGTTGGAGATCGTGGTTCATAATAAATTCGATTTCGAGAATATTTGGTGATGAGTAGGTTAAACAGGTATCATCAGCAAAAAGCCGAGCGACACTTATCAGATTATCCATAACGTCATTGATATAAATCAGGAATAGCAGTGGTCCTAATACCGAACCCTGAGGAACACCTGCGTTCACATGTCTAATTTGAGAACATGCGCACCCGACTTTAACCGTTTTGGCATCTATCACTTAAGTAGTTTTTAAGCCATTCAAGAAGTTGGCCCCCTATCCCATATTGTTGTAACTTAAAAATAAGCCCTTTGTGTCACACACTATCGAATGCCTTGGATATATCTAAAAATATGACAGAAGTTATTTGATTTTCGTCTAAAGACGTGCAAAGGTTGTGATAAAATTCAATTAGCTGGAACACAGTTGAATGTCCTGGGAAAATCTTGCTTGTTTTTCGTAGAAAATGTCGTTACTGATGAAGTGGTTATAAACATGCTTGAAAATAATACGTTCCATGATTTTAGCAACACAACTTAATAATGAAATTGGTCTGTAGTTTGAGGGCTGATTCTTATTCCCTTTTTTAAATACAGGGACAACGTTTGCTAGTTTCCATTCTCCCGGAAATTTACACTCGGTTAAAGACATATTAAATAAAATATACAGAGGTTTACAAATCGTATTCACAACGCCTTTCAACATTCTACGGCTGATTAGATAATTTCCTATTGCTTTATTCACTTCGAGGCTTAAAATTATATCCTTAATTTCTTCTTCGGTTATATGTATAGACTGGAGAGATGTATTGCATTTTGATGAAAATGGGGGTAGATTTTGGTTGCTATCGTCGATTGTTGAAACTGAAGCAAAAAAATCATTCAATGTATTGGCCTTTTCCAAATCTGCGAAGCTGGTGTGATCGTTATTTTTGGAACTGTCTATTAGAGGTGGAATTTCAGCGGATGTTGATTTTTTGATAAATCTATTCAGTTTTTTCCAGTAACTTTTGGGGCCTGTACTAACACTTTTTTCCAAATCCTGCTCAAGATTCTTAAAATAGTGTTCCTGAGCATATTTTTTCCTGTTATTCACTTTGTTTCTGATATGTCTAACTTTAGCCCAATCTGCAGGGCGACCTGCCATTTTGGCAATTTTCCTACAACGGTCTCGCTTACGAATTTCCTTCCTCAATTCAGAATTAAACCATGGGTTGTCGTTAGGTCTGATTGTGACAGTTTGTTTGGTATACATATTTTAGCTAGATCAATAAATTTATGAGTGATCTTCTGGCAGGCATGACAGTTCTTAAAAAAATCTACCCAATCGACTGTTTCTATTAAAGAATTAAATTTAATAAAGTCGCTCGATTTGTACAGCCAAACTTGTCTTTTATACGGCTTGCGGGGATTATATTTAATGTGAATTTCCGCATATACAGCGTCATGATCACTTATTTGTCGATCAATCCGTATAACACCACATTCATGTATGTTGATATCTTCAGAGATGAGAATTGGATTCAGTAGTGTGGCAGAATGAGGTGTTACTCTAGTGGGTTCAGTGATAATATTGTGAAGATTACAACGTTGAGATATTCGAGATAGGTATCTTGAGTTTCCGAAAAGCAGATCATCATTTAAATCACCAGTAACAATTATATTTGGACAAACATCAAGTGCGTTTTCGACCAACTATTCAAGAGATTGGTACACATGCGCGGGGCTATGAGGTACAATATAGGAAATATTCAGAAGTATGTTTGATTCTTTGAAGATTATTTTAAGCCACATTGATTCGAATTCATTATTTTCTAGATCCTTCAGGCGAAGGCACTGAAACTGGTTTGATACGTACACTAAAATCCCGCCCCATGGACTAAGGTGTGTGTGGTCTCTATCTGACCGAAAGGGTTCAGCAGAACCGTCAATAATCAGATCTTCATCGCTTACGCTGTGGTCTAAAGGACATCGCACGCTATTGCTTTTTGATTGAAATTGTAGTTTAAGGGCCGCTTCCCATTCGGATTTCGCGGCCCATCAACTCAATGTTTTATTCGATTCTCGCGGTACATTACGTTGTTTATTGAATATCATTTCCAGCGCTAAATATAAATAAATAAATAAATAAATAAATAGATAAATAATAAATAACAATGAGAGATTAGTAGGAGATATAAATAGAAGTAAATAAGAATCGCTATATGTACAAGTTCGTAAGTCTCTTTTTGGTTTTTGGTTAAGTTATACTGGTAATTGTGAGTTGACTGTAATCGCGTGTATGATTCCTTTGTCTTGGTACCCCATAGTACGCACAAAGCCGTCCAGAAAAAACTGGGAGAACCAGGGCGTCTTCAGGGTTCTTAGAGCCGACTTCCCGACTGACGCCCTCGGGAACAGGGGGGGGTCCTTCCAGAAATCTGTGCCTGTAACAATTGCTTGGAGTGTGTATTGGGGTACAGAACGGCAGGTCTACGTTCTATATTGCGTGAAAGTCAAAGGATCATATTCTGTGTTGCACGCTATTGCGGCCTTTTGGCCCCCTTTTCAACTTTTACCAGTCCGACCATTACAAATCACGTGACTTCAGTGAGATTGGGTGGACTGCCAAATATCTTACAAGCGCTGCCGCATGAGTAAGGCCACACTGTTCTTAGTCAGCGTTTCACATTAATCCGGCGAGAAAAGTTGAAACTTCATTAATCTAAAAAAAGTTGATTCGTCGATGGCAGATCGTTACATGTTGATAGTGTTAATATTTGTTATTATATCACGAAGTGTACCACGAATATCAATGAAAACATAATATCATCCGACAATAATGCGACATCTTCGATCTTTCGCTTCCTACTTCTACCAACTTGATTCCCCATCCTGTACAGTAATGTCGAGATTTCATCAGCATCCATGTCTGTGAAATGTCGACGCAATGTCATTACATCCACCGATTCGCCCATCTTTTTTAGCTCATCTGGGCCGAAGGCCCGATGGGCTTATGTCATGGCCTGACTGTCCGTCGTCCGTCGTCCGTCGTGCGTCGTCCATCGTGCGTCGTCCGTCGTGCGTCGTCCGTTGTGCGTAAACATCTTCTTCTCTGAAACCGCTTGGCCGATTAAGCTGAAACTTGGCATGCATGTTCCCCCCAATGAGTACACCAGAATTTGTTCATGCCGTGTCGATACGATTTTAAATATGGCCGCCATGGCGGCCATCTTGAATTTGCCATTGAAACATTGTTATCGCGATTTCTCAGGAACTACTGCATAGATCTTTCTCAAATTTGGTACACAGGTTCCCCTTGGGGTCTAGTTGTGCAAGATACCTGTTGTGGTCTGATTCACAAATCCAATATGGCCACCAGGCGGCCATCTTGGATTTCCCCATGAAACATTGTTATTGCAATTTCTCAGGAACTACTTTGTGGATCTTCCTCAAATTTGGTACACAGGTTCCCCTTGGGGTCTAGTTGTGCAAGATACCTTTTCTGCTCTGATTCGAACATCCAATATGGCCACCAGGCAGCCATCTTGGATTTCCCTATGAAACTTCGTTATCGTGATTTATGAGGAAGTACTGCATGGATCTTTCTCAAATTTGATACACAGGTTCCCCTTAGTGTCTAGTTGTGCAAGATACTTTTGTGGTCTGATTCAGAAATCCAATATGGCCACCAGGCGGCCATCTTGGATTTCGAGATGAAACATTGTTATCTCGATTTCTCAGGAAGTACTGCATGGGTCTTTCTCAAATTTGGTACAGAGGTTCCCCTTGGGGTCTAGTTGTGCAAGATACAATTTGTGGTCTGATTGAAAAATCCAATATGGCCACAAGGCGGCCATCTTGAATTTGCCAGTGAAATCTTGTCATCATTATTTTTCGTTAACTACTGCATGGATCTTTCTCAAATTTGGTACACAGGTTCCTCTTGGGGGTCTAGTTGTGCAAGATACCTTTTCTGCTCTGATTCGAACATCCAATATGGCCACCAGGCGGCCATCTTGGATTTCCCTATGAAACTTCGTTATCGTGATTTATCAGGAAGAACCGCATGGATCTTTCTCAAATTTGATACGCAGGTTCCCCTTGGGGTCTAGTTGCGCAAGATACAATTTGCAGTCTGATTGAAAAATCCAATATGACCACCAGGCGGCCATTTTGGATTTCCAGATGAAATATTATCGCGATTTCTCAGGAACTACTGCATGGATCGTTCTCAAATTTGGTACAGAGGTTCCCCTTGGGGTCTAGTTGCGCAAGATACAATTTGTAGTCTGATTGAAAAATCCAATATGGCCACCAGGCGGCCATCTTGGATTTCCAGATGAAACATTGTTATCGTGATTTCTCAGGAACTACTGCATGGATCTTTCTCAAATTTGGTACAGAGGTTGCCCTTGGGGTCTAGCTGTGCAGGATACCATATATGGTCTGATTGAAAAATTCAATATGGCCACCAGGTGGCCATCTTGGATTTCCCCATGAAATTTTGTTATCGTGAATTCTTAGGATATTACTGCATGGATGTTGATACACAGGTTCCCCTTGTGATCCAGTTGTGCAAGATACCTTTTTTTGGTTCATTTCGAAAATCCAATATTGCCGCATCTTGAATTTCCCATGAAACTTTATCATAAAATCTCAGGAAATAACTGCATGGATCATTTTATAGTGTTCAGGGGGGACAACACAAGTTAGAAACTCATCTATTGCAGTTCTTTAGTAAAAATTTCTCACAGCTACTTTCTCCAGTTACAGACAGATGACCTACAGTGCCGTGGCACTATCTTTTACATCTTCGCAGACAGATGGGGTATGTCTTGGTTAGGCCATACCTCACCAGAGATTACTTTCATTGGAAAAATGTCCTGTTACATCTCATTGCCATCGTAACAACCCAGTCGCACATATTTCGTACTCGACATGTCTCCCCCTGGTGCATATACCCACAAAATATTGGAATCGTAGGTTAAAAACTGTCCAATGTACTGTCCGGACACGAAGTGGACAGACGGACGAACGACTGCAATCACATAATAAAAATTGGTTCTGGTTATTGCTTATACAGCTTACTGACAATCACACATTATATTTTGGTATAATTGCCTTTATTCCATAACCTCCAATTACAATCATGAATTTACAGCTTGACCTCCTGTGAAATCGACTATGTTGCCATTTTGTTCAGGGGAGACAACGCAAGTTAGAAACTCATCTATTGCAGTTCTTCAGTGAAAATTTCTCGCAGCCACTTTCTCCAGTTATAGCCAGATGAGCGCTACAGTGCCGTGGCACTATCTTTTTCATTCGAGATGTTTGAAGCAACATCTACAACCGTCGCGAACCAACACACCTTGCCGCAAAAAAAAAATCCAATCGAACCGAGCCTGGTATCATCACAAATCTAAACCTACTGCACTTGCAAAAAGTACACCGTCGGTGACTTTTGGCGCACGATACTACTGGCAATGTTATTACTTTGGAGACTTCTTGCTTGGCACCGCCTGACGTTCCTTCAGCTAGTAGGGCTTGGTGTGTCGTAGTATCAATCGGACATTCACTTCTCTTCTGAATGGTACAACCTCTGTCGGCATGAGTTGCAAATCAAACAAGCATGCGAATGCGGTATATTACCTCAGTCTGAGTGCTCAACAGATATTTTTCGCATTTGGCCTTTTTTTCTTCGCTTGTCACAACATGCACACACCGACCATACCATTGTCGATTTCACCTTTATTTAGCCTGATACAGAATCGTATATGTTTCAAGCTTACAGATAGAAGTTACATTTATAAACTCCCACTTAAGTACAATATTCCTTGCTTTATTTGCAGGTAAATTGGTTCTTTTCATGCTGAGCTACTTTCATAACGGTACACATATTCGTAAATGCACAGAAAATAATATCTTCAAAATCCATATTATTTTTCTATTAGTGGCTACTATATTTATGTAAATAATAACTGTGTTCTTTCTCGTGTTCTGAATCTGCATCGAAGTGGGGGACGGGAGTGAAAATAAATTATGACGAGAAAAAATACGGTCAGCCTTTTATGGGATTCGAACCTGATCGAGACCTGCAAGAAGTTAAAAAATAGCACGCTCTTATCCATTACACTACCGCGCAATGCGACATCCGCGTTATTCTCAATTATCCCATTTAATGTTCAGCACTCCACGTGAAAGAATACATCTAATAAAGTTTTAATTTTACATATGAAGCCAGTCGAGAACCAAAAATCATCTTTGGACAACTACTAGGTATTGACTCAACACATAATTTTTTGTAAAGTTTGTTTTGGTTCTCGACTGGCTTCATATGTTTATAGAGAAAATAAGGTAGTTATTTTACCCCAAAACAGGCGATTTTGCACGAATACACTTCTTCAATGGGTTGTTATTCAAGAACGCCAAGACAATAGTGCCTGACAATTACTCTGAACATACGACAAGATAATATTCTTTAAGCTAACGGAGAATTTCTTTCGTACGCGATATTTCATTTTGCCACTCCAAACCGCACCTCATGGGGGCCAAATCCTCATTAAACCGCGCAAGGTCCTTTGTTTCTGTAAGACATAAGATGTCAACTTCTTTGGAAAGCATATCAATGATTTCTAATTTATTTCGAACACTACGTATGTTTAGATGAAGAATTACAAGACCGTGATTATTCGGGTGTTCGTCAGGACCTGGATGTGACTCAACATCTCCGCATAACTGTATCATCAACAGTAGGACAACGACATTATTGATATTACTATTACCAAGATTGCTTTGGAGTACAGAAAGCCCAAAAAGGACTAAGCAGGATTTAGCACTTGTCATGAGGCAACCATAGTCGAAATTTGAAAAATGTTGGCCGTTTGTTATATTCAAACTAACACCACGAATACGGTATCTGCAAGAATAGAACCTCCCAATCAACGCTCTGTATTGCACGATACCATTACCCATTGTCTAAAACAAACAGAGATTTGTAACGAGAGTTGCATAACTGCCAAATATGAAGACCCTATCCACTACATATCGGGAGATATAGGCCAGTAGGCTATTCAAATTCTATCAGTCGGCTATTCACAGCACCGCCCCTCATGGCGGCGGAAGTGGAAACTAATTAGGTCAGCGTGTAGGGCTTGACGAGAGTTGTATAACTGCCAAATATAAAGACCCTATTCACTATAGATAGGGAGATATAGGCCAGTTGGCTATTCAAATTCTATCAGTCGGCTATTCACAGCAGCGCCCCCTAGTGGCAGAAGTGGAAACTAATTAGGTCAGCGTGTAGGACTTTATGAGTGTCGTATAACAGCCAAATATGAAGACCCTATCCTCTATAGATCGGGAGATATAAGGCAGTAAGCTATTCAAATTCAATCAGTCGGCTATTCATAGCACCGCCCCCTGGCGGCGGAAGTGGAAACTAATTAGGTCAGCGTGTAGGACTTGCTGAGTGTCGTATAACAGCCAAATATGAAGACCCTATCCACTATAGATCGGGAGATATAGGCCAGTAGGCTATTCAAATTCTATCAGTCGGCTATTCATAGCACCACCCCCTGGCGGCGGAAGTGGAAACTAATTAGGTCAGCGTGTAGGACCTGACGAGTGTTGTATAACTGCCAAATATGAAGACCCTATCTACTATAGATCGGGAGATATAGGCCAGTAGTCTATTCAAATTCTATCAGTCGGCTATTCATAGCACCGCCCCCTGGCGGCGGAAGTGGAAACTAATTAGGTCAGCGTGTAGGACTTGATGAGTGTTGTATAACTGCCAAATATGAAGCCCATATCCACTATAGATCGGGAGATATAGGCCAGTAGGCTATCCAGTCGGTTATCAGTCGGCTATTCACAGCACCGCCCCCTATCGGCGGAAGTGGACACTAATTAGGTCAGCGTGTGGGACTTCACGAGTGTTGTATAACTGCCAAATATGAAGACCCTATCCACTATAGATCGAGAGATATAGGCCAGTAGGCTATTCAAATTCTATAAGTCGGCTATTCACAATGGCGGAAGTGGAAACTAATTAGGTCAGCACATAGGACTTGACGAGTGTTGTAGAACTGCCAAATATGAAGACCCTATCCACTATAGATCGGCAGATATAGGCCAGTAGGCTATTCAGTCGGCTATTCACAGCACCGTCCCCTAGCGGCGGAAGTGGATACTAATTAGGTCAGCATGTAGGACTTGACGAGTTGTATAACTGCCAAATATGAAGACCCTATCTGCCTTCATTTAGGACATGTACATCAGAATGTTATTCATATTCCAAATAATGACTGGCCCACTGAATCGCCGACTGAATTGTGAGCTGCGAGCTGCTCTGTAACTTCACGAACGTACCAGAACGACTGTATCACAGGATTTTCTCGTATGGCATACTTTCAAACTTCTGAAACAACAAGGAGAACGGCGGGCAAAAAATAGGACATCTTGCCGTACAGTAATATGCGAAGATACATATATGATGCATTGATAGTGTTTCCCGCCATGCAGTAACAGTTCATTTTGCATTGGAGTTTCTTTCAAGGCAGTACTACACGTACTGATTATTTATATGACTTTCATCCAGCAGCCTTTCTCGCATGCCTGTTTCGGTGTCCTTTCACCGCAGTGCTATGTAAGGAGGACACAATGAAATTATTGATGCTATCTGCTCTTTCATGTCGATTCAGGAACTTTTTTTTCCAAAATTGCCATATTTTCAGTATGACCCCTTGCATGATTTCTCACCCATATGCGGACTTTCATGTTTCTTCAGCCTGGTCTTCCAAGCAGCACTGTATTGACAGAAAGAACACTTGTACGGTACAGTATGGATAAATTCATGGAGCTTCAGGGTTCCTTTCACAGCAGAGCTATATGGACAGAAAGAACACTTGTACGGTACAGTATGGATAAATTCATGGAGCTTCAGGGTTCCTTTCACAGCAGAGCTATATGGACAGAAAGAACACTTGTACGGTACAGTATGGATAAATTCATGGAGCTTCAGGGTTCCTTTCACAGCAGAGTTATATGGACAGAAAGAGCACTTGTACGGCATCTGACCAGTGTGGATTCTCTCGTGCTTCTTCAGATACCCTATTGGATAGTGCTATATGAACAAAGAGAAAATTTATATGGTTCCACATCAGCATGTTTTTTTCACAGCAGTGCAAAAACAAACATTTATATGGTTTCCAGTGTGGATTCTCTCATGATTCTTCACGTCCCTTTTTGGCCCGTGCTACATGAATAAGGGGAGCATTTGTATGGTTTTCCGCCAGTGTGTATTCTCTCATGTCGTTTCAAGCTTGAACTCACAGCAGTGCTATATGAACAACGAGAACACTTATATGGTTTCTCGCCTGTGTGCATTCTCTCATGATTCTTCAGATTTCCATATCGGCTGGCGCTATATGAACAAAAAGAGCATTTGTATGGTTTTTCGCCAGTGTGTATTCTCTCATGTATTTTAAGTTGTCCACCTGCAGCAGTGCTATATGAACAAAGGGAGCATTTGTATGGTTTCTCGCCCGTGTGGATACTTTCGTGAATTTTCAGGTGATCTTTTTTGCTCGTGCTATATGAACAAAGAGAGCATTTGTATGGTTTCTCGCCAGTGTGTTTTCTTCTATGTGTCTGAAGGGATCCTTTTCCGCTCGTGCTATATGAACAAAGAGAGCATTTGTATGGTTTTTCGCCCGTGTGGATTCTCTCATGAACCTTCAGGTGATTTTTTTTGCTCGCACTGTATGAGCAAAGTGAGCATTTGTATGGTTTCTCACCAGTGTGTATTCTTTCATGTTCCTTCAGGCGTCCTTTATGGCTTGTGTATGAACAAAGAGAGCATTTGAATGGATTCTCACCAACGTGTTTCCTCTCATGGTTCCTCAGGTGTCCTTTATGGCTCGTGCTAAATGAGCATAGAAAGCATTTGTATGGTTTGTCGCTAGTATGAGTTATTTTATGCGTGGTTAGATCTCCTTTCCTGACAGTACAGTATGAGCAGCGTGGACATTTATATATCTTTTCAACACGACCTTTGATCTGGTCAGTCAATCCTGACTCTGTTGTGGAAGGAAAAGACGTATGCTTTCCCCCCTGTAAGATTTCAGGCACGTTGATGGAGCTATTCTCATTCCCTGGTCCGTTGGTGTAGCTAGTGCCAACCCCTGAGCCGCTGGTGAAGCTATTCTCATTCCTTGGTCCGTTGATGGAGCTAGTGTCGCTACCAGGTCCGCTTGCGGAGTTAGTCTCACTCTTAGGTCCTTCAGTGGGGCTAGTCTCACTCACTGGTCTTATGAGAGATGTGTACAAGGCCACAGGAACTGGTCGGTCCCCTAACTTCTTATCCTTCTGATCTGGGCCCAGAACATCGTGTTGATTGTCCTGAAAATATCAACATTAAACCAGCGTTGAGCCCAACTGGGTCATATGGTGTTGTCATTACAATTAAACAGTTTCTTCGATATTTGTGATTGACTTCAGCGATTATTGTGAATAAATCTTTGGATTTTAGGCTCGGACAGACAGTTCTGTAGTACCTTTCGCAAATGCTAAGTTTACAGTTGAGTACGTTTACAAGGAATAACATGTGAACATTTCGATGAAATGTTTCTATGTATTTATTACATGGGAGCGCAAAACTGGAGAAGAACCCTTCATCACCAACTCACGTGCCAGTGCGATTCTTCTTTAATGTTGAGTGTAATCTCTGATTCTGTGTAGTTGACCACATCAGTCAGATCAAACTGGTTGATCGCTTCTATTTTTATCTTCTTTGTTGGCACATCTATGATTTGGTCATATATTGTCGGTATATCTCCTAAGATTTGGTCATTTATTTTACTGTCAGGACTCTCAGCCCCGTGTCCACACAACTGATACTGAATGACACTCATCGGGTCAGATGACTGTACTTTCATTGGCGTCGGTTCCATTTCCTGCCACGTTAGTTCACCGGGCAGCCTGAAAAATAACACATAAGCATCAGAGGGTGTCTAATTTTCAACACGAAGTAAAAATTCTCCAGTCACCAAATTCGGCGCCTTTTCGTGACCAATATGTACACTGTTAACTGTGCGTAGAAAGGTATGCCCCGCCTAGCAACACCTACTGCGATATAGATCTAAAATATTCCCCATTAAAATCCTCCCTCCATTCCAGCCCGAATTCTATGTACGTCTCATTCATTCAAAGTCCAATCCCAGTCTGGAAATCTCAGAACATGCACGAAGATTCTCGAAGTTCAAGCCTCGGCCCAAAACCGGTTCGAGGAAGTTCTGTCGGAACTAGCCCGGATGAGGCAATCTCCTGGCATGTACGATTTATTTCGCTATACCAGGGATTAACATTCTCGAGCGTATATAGCTACTTCTACAACACTCCTCCCCGTTTTCTTTTCAGTGAAGGGCTTCCTTCGCCTTTCTAGAACCCTTCCACTCGCAGGCAACCGCCGTTCTAGCGCTGCCAACGATTACTAAAATAGAGAGAGAGAGACGCGAATTCTCCATGTTGTATCACACGTACCAAAATCCGTAACATGCGGTGTACAAAAGTACACTGCTCCCTAAAAGCACCCAACTTCAATAAAATGGTAACTATCCCACTAGTCCAGTCTCATTAACAGGCTGTCTATAATTACACCCAAACCCACTAAAAATCTCGCTCAAATGGTCAGACTCATGGGACTGATCACTTTATTTCTCAAATATATAATCGGCGGGCCAGCCTGCCACCTTTACGGCCCAAATAACTACAATCAGCGGCATTGGACTGCTCACTTTAATTCTTATTCTTAAAAATATAATCTGCAGACCAGCCTACCAGCCACATGGCCGGAATAGATACGAGAAAATTATCCAACCCAGGACTGGTATCTAGACTATAAATTGGCAGGCCAGCCTACCAGCTACATGGCCACAATAAGCACCAGTCCGGCATACAATCCAGTACTGGAAAAAGCCTCTAAACTACTGGCTGTCCAGACTATATATTGAGCTCCCCATTCTCCCTCCCCTAATAATTTCAAGGCTCGCCTTCGTCAGCAGTCAACAATTTCGAGTGGAAAGGCCTCCAAGGGCGTACTCAGAAAGAGCCAGAAACGTGTGTGCACTACACGCCCACTGATCCCAATGTACATACGTCCTCGCAAACGGCTACTCCATCAGAGAGAACATGACCATAATTGCACAGATATCAAGCTCACACTCACACAATCATTGAGCTCATAACCAGAAAAAGGTTGAGACTATAATCGAATAATGACGCATGTATTCACTCCCTGAGTGGTAGCTATCCTGCCCCACCGGATTCACAATAAATCATATCGTGAACTACAAGATATCGGATAGATAACTCTCATCAGGGCTTCATGGTGAAGACATGGGATATAGAGGAATCGTACGTCTTCCTCAACCCCAGGTCTCCGACATGGCCACCCGCACTACTATATCTTCTCCAAGTGACTCCATATATTTACTTCATCACATCAGCGTACACCATAGCTTAACACACACAGAAAACCCACAAAGAACACACAGTTATACAATCTCAACAGAAGTCACATAAAAACGCGAGTGACGCGTATATCTACCACATAGAATCTTCACACACAGAAATTCTCTAATCACACAGCAACCATCGAACCCAGAGTCCAGTACCCGGTTCCCTCAAACAGATTACATAAACACCTCTAACTTGACCATTTATCAGTTACCGGCAGAGCGAAATGGAGCCCACATGGAGCCCAACTGCAAAAGACTTGGTGTCCCCAATAACCAAAGCTTTATCCCTAAAATCTACAACACATCCATAGGCTGACAGGAAAGGGTGCCATCACTATATTTCCAGTATAGTGAAAATCGTAGATGGATAATGGGACCTGCCAAACTAGCATTCCCATACTGGTCATTCTTCGAAATGCACCAGTTAATAGAATAGGCAAAGACGACAACCCCTGGAGACCCAACCTAGCAAATAAATGTTCACTCATGACGGTGACTTGGGCGGCCGTGTCTACCACAGCAGTCACCGGCACAGGCCCAACCTTCACTGGAATGGACATCGCCCACCCCTGGGAACGAGACAGAATAACATCTCTAACTGCTGCAGTAAGTTCAGTAACACCTGTCTCGTCCCACGTGGACGATCCCATACCGTCATTTGCAGTTGCCAATTCAGCCCACCCATCTAAACCATGTCTAGCAGGACAAAAACGGCTTATGTGACCGGGTTTACGGCACGAGTAACAGAGCCGTGGTGGACGGAAGGGTCGCGATGACCGACGGCGAGGAGACCTCTTATTTATCCCTTCCCCTTCTGCCTTACAAGCATCAGGAATAGCCTCCCCACTGAATCAACATTAACAGTCCTACATGTGACCGTCTGAAAACCCAAGTCTCTCAGATTATATCGTGAGGAGTTCACATAACTCAAGGCTTCCGAGATTGCTGTGGGGCTCTTTTCCAAAGCAAATCTCACAGCCTGTATTTCCCTACACCCCTGAGAAAATGTTCCACCGCTACTGACTCGATAATCTTTTCCGGTGCATTCGAATACCCGTCCCTTGCCAACCTAGCGCATCTAAAAGCAAACTCCTCTAAACTATCCTCCGGACCCTGCTCTTCCGCCTGCAAACGCTGCCTTACTACACGCGGAGGTTTCCTACTATTATAATGGCATTCCATTGCTTTGAGGAGCATATCAAACGCGGTTTTGACTGCCTCCGATTGATAGCTGTAAAACAACATGGCAGCGCCATGAATACAATCAGTTAATTTTTTATCTTTTATCTTTTTTATCAGAAATTATTTTGTTCTACATTATTCTACCTTTTTGGCAACCAGCTGTATCTGTTCTTTCACTATCTGAATATATTGTTTACAAGGGCAGATTATCTTGTGAAAATGGCATGAGCAAAGGAGTGTCACTGGTTTTCGGGTCACTGGTGTTGCTGTATCTGAAATCGGAGTCAAAAAGCGAACGCTCACATTAGAAACAAAGTTTTGCCACCAGGTGACTTCTTTCCCAAGCGCGGGTAAACTTGAGATTCCATACTATGTGTTTTATGAAACTCTCTTCAGTATTTTCGTCATTCTAGAGCCAAATTTACGTAAAACGATCAGCATGTAGTGGTTCATGAGTTAAAATATTAACTCGTAATAAAGAAATGTGCGTATGAATTACAAAAGTTTTTGCACCGTCACGACAATATACGAGGGAGCAACAATCAATTCCTTCCATAAAGTCATTGGTGTTACCTGTCAGTGGTGTTACTATTTGTACGGTTACACCATTGCCAATAATGATGATTTTGCTCCAGGTTTCAGTACAACTTGGATTCACCGATTTCCAGATAATACCAAGTTGAGGATTCTTGTCATATGCGTGTTTTGCTCCTAAATAGCTTTCACTTATGGCAGCATTTCCGCCTCTATAAACAAATTGGTCACTGGTGTTACACGAGGTATGTGATGTTACTCGAGTTCACTGGTGTTACCGGGTTGTCACTGGTGTTACATTCTAGTTGGACAAATATTTGAAGAAGAGGCAGTTTTATCAGAAGGCTTTTTATATACGTGTTTTGCCCCTGAATATTCTTCACTTGCAACTGCATTTTTGCGTCTATGAACAAATTAATCAGTGGTAAGATGTTACAGGAGATCAGTGGGGTTACCGAATTGTCATTGGTGTTACGGATGCAATAATCGTCTAGAAATTCAAAAACACTTGTTTAACTCGTAGAAGTCCGCTTAAAGAATAAATAGATTTATTATACAGAATCTACATGAATGGTTGATACATACGGTTCAATTTGCTGATTTTGGTGAGCTAGATAGCATAAGGATATTAAAAACAAACTTGTTTTCTTAACTTCAATCTTTTTTCATCATTAGTCACAGTTACACACAATGTATTGCCTAGCATGTGTGTATCAATACAGTATAAATAAAACCCAAGGATAGGAAGGGCCATAACTCTGTAACAAATGTGTGAATCGCATGGTAAATGTATTACAATAGAAGCCAAATTTTAGGAGTATTAGTCCGGACAAAATTGTATCTACAGGATGGACAAGCCGATCTTGTACAAGCCGATTTATTGCAGGGGGGGGGGGGTATAATGATGGAATATTATAATGTAAAATACTGCTTGCTGATCAGGTTATCAGCACTCATTTAATGATTACATGAATATTTGAGAAAATTAATTTGACGGCCTGGTAATTTTGACCAAATATTTCAGGTCATGAATAAGAGATGCACATCTTCAAATCATATGTGTACAAAATTTCATAAACATCCAGTAATAACTGTGTGACTAGTTAATCACACAAGAACATGCTCTATATATTGGAATATATGCAGAAAATCCAAGTCTGGATAATTTTGACAAAAATTAATATTTCATGTCTCAAATAGGAAATGCAAATCTTCAAACATGTCTAGAAAGTTTCAGAACCTTCTGATAAAAATAGTAGGAGTAGTTGATTACACTAGAAATTTGTCTCTACATAGGAGTAGATCATGGAAATGGCAAAGTCCTATAAAGTTCAAAACGTCATAAATATGTCAAAAATTAAAATTTCGCCTTGTAAATACGACATGCACATCTTCAAATCATAAGTAACACATATGTAAAGTTTCATTCAATTAGAAGCAAAATCTTAGGAGGAGTAGTAGTCCGGACAAAATTGTGCCCTCTACATGGGAATAGATCCTGAAAATGGCGAAGTCATATAAAGTTCAAAACGTTATAAATATGTCAAAAACGATAATTTCGCCTTGTAAATAGGGCACGCACATCTTCAAATCAAAGGTAACACATATTTAAAGTTTCATTAAAATAGAAGCAAAATCAGGAGTAGTTCGGACAAAATTGTGTCTACGGACAGACGGACGGCCAGACAAGGCGATTCCAGTATACCCCCCTAACTTCGTTGCTGCGGGTATAATAAATGCCCACCCCACAACGGCATTGTCTATAAACATATGTTTGTGCTAATTTGACTAGTTTGAGGTCATTCGATCTAAAATATCAACTAGAGCCTTAAGGCTTTGGAGGGTTCTGCTTTATGTACACAAATGTTCAGTTGCTTTGAAGTCTTTCTGATATGGTCTTCCAATGATAGGATTCACAAATAAAACTAGTTTCTATGCATTATTTAACTTCCATATTTTGCAAGCCTTGACTGTTACTGCAACATTTTCATTCATTTTTCATTTTATTCTGATGTTGTGATGCCTCTTTAAACGATCATGTCGGGTGACCAAGCAAGGATTTCCCCCAACTTTTGGTGGAAGGAAATTTTCAAATGCAAATATTCGCAATAAAATTGTTCAATATAAAACACATAAAATGAATCCACAGAAACATATTTTGCTTAAGCAGGGACCGTATAATAATTTATTATACGGACCCTGGTTTAATGCAAAATATCAAATTAAAAAGGTATTGCAGTGTTTTTGTTGAGAAATGAAGCAGCAGTCACTGACAAAAGTTATAGGGTCCAACAGATATGGTGTTTGGGGGGGGGGGTGGGGGTGGGACCCTCAAATGATGCAGTCTGAGAGCATCTGAGAATGGAACAGGCACCAGACGAAGCGTTACGGTGATGAATGATTTCTTGTCCTATTGTCTCAGCTAAATCTGCATGGCAGAGTAAGAGGTCATCCTAAAAGTATGAACTTCGAAATGCCAGGGGAGGAGAAATTTTGCCCAATTAATTTTCAATGTATCAAATCTTGCTGAATATTATTGATCATATCATCTTGCCATATAGTTAATGTGGAAAAACTTTTTGTCCAAACTGGATATTTTTAAATTAATGACAATAAGGACATCCTTAGATCATGCTGATGGTTCTAAAATTCTATTGAAAAGTAATTTTGAGAATTTTTGTTGTCAAAAAGTGAGATTTTGTGCACCAGAAATAGTTCACAAACGTCTTTAAATTGTTATTTTTATTCAAGTATTGGTTGGTGTTGCATGATAATGAATCAAACAGCCTGAATTCTAATATATGTGAAGTTCCAGCTTGCTATCAGTTGTCAATTTGGAGATATTCAAACTTTCCCGAGCAGATAATTACCAACATGACAACATGTCCACTTTTTTGTGAACGATTTTGCTATCCAAAGTTTATGGTTATGTGTCAGACATTGAAACATGTCACGACAACCGAATGAGAAAGTCACACATCAGAAAGATTCACGTGGAGAATAATTGGACTGGGAGATCAAGGCCTAAATGGAAATGTCACTGTGAACTTTGACAGCGCTGTTGTTGTAAAATTGTATGGTACAGAGTTGTCAAATGCTATCTCACACAGACAGAAATAATACAAAAAATTTATTGTTGGCTCACTATACTGGATCAATTTTATAATCTGGCATCTTTCGTGTAACATGTTTTGAAAAAGGAGTTGTCGCCTTAGTTTTGCTGTCTGGTTGATATAACTAACAAGAAAAGAGTAACGCGAATATAATTATCTACATAATATGAACATCATTCAAGGGAAATTGGAGTACGCTGGGACATTTTTCGGTTTCTTGCAAAACATCTCCGCTATTACATGTATAGTCCTGTAGAGTAGCCTTGTCTGTGCTCTAGTTATAACTAGTATTGACAGATTCAAACAAAAGAATCTGAAATAACTTTTATACTTTTGTATAAGTCAAAAAATAATGTGCCACAGCACGCACTGGAACACCCACTGGGGTGCAGTGGGACAATAATCAAAATGCAGTTTAAATCAAGTGTATACCGTTATATTTATTGGGATTTAACGTCGCTTTCAGCACTATTTCAGTCATATCACGACGTTTGGTTCCTATTCCTTTTCACACCGGCCCGGAAACATCACGGGTAGGATTCTATTCCTTTCATATGAGTATAGAAGATTCAACAGCGATGAGTAAGTTAGTTGCTATTTTAATCACCACGTTACATAAAATATTTCCCAAAGGACAAATTTGAAGATTTTATTACAAGTATCTGAATTTGAAAGTGTCAGTAAACCTCATCAAATCCGATGGGGCAGTCAAATACTACTATCTATAGGAAAAGGCACGTTAAAAACGTTTTAGGATGAAAGTAAGTAACACCCGGTATTTGATTGCTACTGTCTCAGTCTGCCCCGGCAAAAGTGTCACAGTGCACCCCGGATGCATGTTATATTTCGTTTCGCAAAAACTAATACAAACATCCGAGATAATAAATCGCTACTATTAAGTAGCGCCTCTGCCCATCGCCATCATTAGTACCAAAAACCGTAATGAAAAACAGTAGAAAAATTGGTAAAATAAAATATCATCCTGTCCTAAAAATTGAATTGGACTTCTCAAAATCAATGTTTTTCCCCCTGATGTTTCACCACTGATAGTTTCTACTTATATAATAAATATAGATGTTTATAGAGGTGGTAGCTTTCTCCCGATAATAATGTACTGGTATTCCTGTATTAAACATAGGAATGACCTAATTAGTCCATCATCCAGAAATCCCATCATAACAAAACTCAGGACAGGATATAACAAACTAAACTCCTACCAATCAAAGCTGGA
>JAVTVY010054412.1:0-31139 GCA_036873755.1 Hanleya hanleyi | reverse complement strand
TACATCGACCGGTGATGTGTACACGGCAAGGGGTTAACTCGGTGCAACTGTCACATACACTTCTCATTTCATATGCCGATCTGATGATTGTTTGTACGTCTATATCCATCAAATTTATTAAATAATTGCATTACATACCGATGGAGGCATTCATTTGAACTAAACTTACCAAATTATCCATCAATTCAAGGAATAATGTACCGCAAACTTCTCACACAATATCAGAACAATGCAGTCAGCCTCACCGGAAGTGCGTCGTTCGGCGCTGTTCACGGTGTGTGAAAAAAATAGTTCCTGGGTTGGAGACCAAATATCGTGCAATTTGTAGATCGAAATAATTTAATATTTATAAATGTAATTTTCCAATATGAATGAAAGTCATTTTCAAAGAAAAATAATTTACATTTGCTGCGGGATAGTTGTAACCTGATATATGTTTACGCCATGCTGCTCGACAGAGCGGGTGCTTCAGCGATAGTGTGTGTTTTCAATCTGGATTTCCTTGGCCAACAGCAAATTTCAACTTACCAGAGTATGTATTACGGTTCGTAATCACTTTAGGTTTCTTTTTCACACCCTTTGAATAGCTGTCAACTCGAAATTGTAATGATACACATGTCCAAACACAGACGACTTAGTCACACGCGTTCCCAAAATCAAAATGGCCGCCCACTGCAGAAGTAGTCAATTTTCAAAGCCATCCACATAACCCCTACCACTGTTTAGGTGTGATATTTGGACAATCGTGATTTGTCCAATCCATGTTTCAGAGTTTTATGTATTTGAAAGGTGCAAATTGATGACTATAAGCAGGTCCGGGAAATCCCACTAACTCGCGTATATACGTCAATTCGCATATATAGGTCAACTGACCATTGAGTGATAGGCCAGTTAGCCTATATATATGGTTGTCGAACGAACATTCCTCGCTCACTGGAAAACGATCTCAAAGTGCAAGATGATATGTATGTGAGAGACACTTGGAATTGTACTCTAACTAACCTGCACATTGGTGACAAATACTTTTACGGCATGTCTCTGACACGAATTGACTAAAATAGACCCCCAACTTACCATTTCTCTCATTCTCGTACTTACGTTCATCTATCTGCATCAGATTTTCACAAAAATCAACGGAGCGTTTAACATCAGCTGTCTATATCGTGGGCGCAGCCATTTGCAAAGACAGGGCCGCGTACAACGCGAGAAAAGCGTGCAGTGGTCTTCTTGCAGTCGAATTCCTGCTAAGTCCGTTATCCGCATTCGGGAACTCCTTATATTTTGCACGTCGTACAGCTTTTGTTTTTCAAAGTGCAAAATATGAGGAGTTCCCGAATGCGGATAACGGACTTAGCAGGAATTTGACTGCAAGAAGACCACTGCACGCTTTTCTCGCGTTGTACGCGGCCCTGTCTTTGCAAATGGCTGCGCCCACGATATAGACAGCTGATGTTAAACGCTCCGTTGATTTTTGTGAAAATCTGATGCAGATAGATGAACGTAAGTACGAGAATGAGAGAAATGGTAAGTTGGGGGTCTATTTTAGTCAATTCGTGTCAGAGACATGCCGTAAAAGTATTTGTCACCAATGTGCAGGTTAGTTAGAGTACAATTCCAAGTGTCTCTCACATACATATCATCTTGCACTTTGAGATCGTTTTCCAGTGAGCGAGGAATGTTCGTTCGACAACCATATATATAGGCTAACTGGCCTATCACTCAATGGTCAGTTGACCTATATATGCGAATTGACGTATATACGCGAGTTAGTGGGATTTCCCGGACCTGATAAGTAAGTTGCTGTGTACGGCAAATCCCACATGTTCCACTGCTTGGCTTTCATAATTATTTCTATGTTTCCTCTGTGTTTGTATGTCTTTATTTTGCTGGTAATACGGTTAGTATTCTGTGAAATTTACACTGTTCATCATTGTGATGTTGTCATATAATTCCAATTTTACTGACATACTGTCTCAGAAGTCGGCCATTTTTTTTCCTGGTTGGAGTCAGGCTAGCAAACCCTTAATTATTTGGCATTTTGGCATAACGCCTGCCTATGTGCCGCCGGCAAGTGAATTTTTCCGTCGACAAGTTGCAAACAATCTACCTGTCGCATGCGGCAAGTAGGATTTCATCTAACAAAAACGATAAAATGCGATCAATTTTCGTAAATACCTTTTAGAAGTCTAGATCTATCTGAAGGAACGGACAATCCAAGAAATAATCCATTGAAACTTTATTTCAAGTCGATCTTTGGCCATTGTTGTTCGTGTTCGCTGTCAACATTTCCCGCGTTAAGTGTACTTCCGGTTGTGCGCCAAACCTTGCGCGGTAATCCGGTGCATGCAAAAGTCGGACCTGTTACCAAAACGGAATTGGACTATCTGTTTTTTTCCAGTTCATACCGATGGTAAATAATATTGTTGGCTTCTTTTTTTGGGCTTCTATTCACAAGCTGACGTTTTTCTATGCAGACATTTAAGTTAATTGATAATTCCAACGGAACTCTGGTGGCTGATTCTAATTTATTGGAAGCAGCAATTTACAAGGGGAGACCTATTGATAAATATAAGTAAATATAGTTTCATTCTTTAAAAAGGGTGTTACTTGGATCTAAATTCTATGATATAATGTCACAGGTGCCATTTAAATTTCACATGATTTAGTCGGCAACAAAGCTTTTTGCAGTTCTAATTGCAGAAATTAGGGGAAATAGTTGTCTTTGACATATCAAAGTTGACATCAACTTTCCATTGGTGCTCGAACTTTACCACATACATAACTTCTTTTTTTATTGCAATATCTTAATGCAGCCAAATAATTAATAATTAATAATTACAGCAATCAGCATCATCATAATTTCCTCCCAAGGTCATGAGAAGCTAAAGATTAATTAACAGAGGCCTGACATTCAATGCCTTGCAATTAGTTTGAGTATATAGCTTACAACAAAATGCTCTAGTATTTTATGTCAACCAAACCAATTCTTTCATAGATAATATTTTATTAGTCGAATCGACGATGGTGGTGGGCAAACATGAAGTGACGAACATTTACACTGGTGAAAAATTTATACATAGTGAGCAGAGGTGAGTGCAATGGGTTTGATACAGATAGGTTTTGACTGCTTTCATTCATACATACTGGAAGCAATCTGGTGGTGTGATATCAACAATGATGTTACCACCATTATGTCACAATAGAATGTTACATTGAAAATGCATCAAACATGGTGATGCAACAATAACACTAGAAAAGGTCCCATGGTGCATTTGGAGTTTCTATGTTGTTCCATTTTGGTACTGTTCTGTTTCTAAAATATTCCATTTTTGGTGTATCATTTGGTACAAACAACCTCACAGCAAAAAAAATGTTCTATGTATTGGTGTATCAATCACTTTGAATGAGTTTCTGTCAATTTCAATCAGGAAACAATGTTTATTTTAGTTTTTATTCGAGTGAGAACAGTCTATGTACAATTGGTATGTTTTGGACCATTTTGCATTGCATGACAGTAATTTTATTTGTAAGCATGGGCCATTATCTTTAAAATTCAGTTTGATCTTGAAATTATATCATTTGATAAGCTTACAATAGTCAATACCATATATTGATAGCGGTAACCAGCGTTCCAGATTAATTGCAGCATATCTGACAGTATTCATCAGGGCCGTAGCCAGGATTAACTGAGGGGTGGTTCGCCTTCACTCGATCCTTTTTGGATCCAAAAGGGCACATCAGGGGGTTCGCTGTATCATGTATGGGAAAAGGGGCAAATGGGGGTTCGCTTCAGCATTTGAAAAGGGCATTTATATTAGAAAAATATATAAAATTTCTGAACCAAACCCAGAAAACCCCCCTTGGCTACGGGCCTGTTCATTCTTCGACTCTTCAGATGACTATTTCTCACACAGGAGACCGTCAATGTATTGTTTGGGAAATGCCTTTTTATATAACCTATTGTTATGCTCTAAATTTCCAAAATAAAGTTATTGCGATGGACACCACAATTATTTTAAGTGTTGTAACTGTGCTGTTTTTGAAAATATAGTGAATGCAGAAGCCATTCAAAATTATGTAACCATGCATGGACTCATTGCGTTGAATAATGAGCCCATGGGCGCCACCGCTGGTCTTTGTTGCATTGGAGCACTGCAATCCCCTCTATTGTTGTGACTTGTGTGTGTGTGAGGCAGTGGTGGGGGGGGGGCTGCATTGTCTGGACTACAGGCTACTTGGGTTTTTCTGGGCTCTCTAAAGGATACTTTCCTGACGAGATTTGATGAAATTTTAATGCAGTACAGTAAAGTATTTAGCCCCCTATTCTCATGTGTGTGTGGAGAAGGGGGGAGGAGATCTGCTGTGTGTCGGTGTTACATAATTTTGAATGGTTTAAAAATGGGCTCTTCCATCACATATGTCCGAGCTTGTTCGCCCATAGGCGTACAGTTCGTCTGTACGGCCGATTTTTTTCTTACGGAGGAAATTGAACTCTGTTCTGAATCTTGAAAAGTGTCAGTTGACCCTCCGTGAAAAAGGATCGTTTAGACACTCGGAATTACCTTTAGGTTGAAGACGATGATCTGGAAGACACTGCTGTCAGTTAAAAACAACCACAAAACTTCTATGATGATGCCCAGGCCTCTACGGATGTCCACTTCCAGCGAAGCATTTGTTTTCGGACAACAGCGACAACAGCCTCGCAATATTGTTGTTGTTGTTGTTGTTGTTACCGGAAACAACTGAAAACACGCTTTGCATTATGGGATAAGAAATACAAAACTGCGGCTTTCAAAAGGAAACCATATATTGGTCCAAATGTTTACCACACCATGATGTACCATTTTATATCGGTACATCGTTGGCACCCATACATCTATCTTTACATTGGCGGTGAACAATATGTTTACCAATTGGTACTGGACCATGTTGGTACCAATGTCGGACCATCACGGTTACAGCTTGGGGAAAACGCGTGTGTAGTAATGGCCCCTCTCTAATTTCATAATACGATAGACTGCCCTTGTTCTGCTACATCATAATTCTTCTTGTCTTCTTAATAGCTTATATCTATAATGCCATCCTATTCAGCATTATCAACGCTGCAAACGAGTACGTACAAATCGAGTGCTGGCTTCGTCTACACGCTGATCGGGATCATGGAGTAAAGTTTGTCCTGCCTCAGTTATGCCCCTTGGGTGTGCCTAAAAATCGGGACTCATTTACGGGAAGAAAATCTGACAAAAAACGGTTAGGTTAACATCCCCTTTTTTTTGCCTTTTTAAGTTGAGACCGGACCAGGGAACGTGAGTAAGAAGTTTAATTGAAATCGCTCTTACAGATTTTTCTGGAAATTGAGCCGAATTTGACCATTTTTCGACATTTTTAAGGGGTTTTCTAGGAAAAATGAAGCAAGCATGGAGGAGAATGTTCGAGTTAAATTTTTCTATAACATAGCAGTGTTATATCTTAAAATAATAGTTTCATCATGCTCTTTCAGAAAATATATACATATAAGTGATTTGGGTTGAAGGTTTTGCGACAACTGGTGGCCGAAAAACGGACCCATAGTCTATTCCATGCCGAATAAAAGAATCTCCGGAGTGCACCCTTAAGGCATAATAGTGGAGTCTATGCATTATCTTAATGTAGACTCCGTTACGGAGCGGAGATGTATCATTACGCCAGATTGTTTAATTTTGACTGCCTAGTTATACCTGAAGCGCTATTTTCGGAAGCAGGTGGAAAGAAGACCAGGAGTTCGATTAAAATAATCCACAGTGTGTCCATTAGTATACAATTGAGGTTACTGCATACTGTATTCCATACAGGAGTTATCTCCCCCTGGACTGAGATTTCGGTGGATATTATGGCAGAACGAGGTCCTATCAGAATGATATAAATTTGCCAGTGTAAATTTTCTTTACAAGAGAACCCATTTACAGTCCATAAAGGATGGAATGGATGTATATTATTATGGTTTTACAAATTATTTCTCAAGTTTCTGAAGTATTTCCCATGTTTCTAAGAGAAAATTGAGTGCAAAATTACCAATAATTTGACTTGGTTACATCGCTTATTTGCATTTTCCCGCGTTTCTGCTATCATTGGAAAGCGGAAAAGTAACCACGGCCTTCATATTGCCGAATGGATGACCATTATTAAGAAGAAATAGGTTAATTTTGAGTTTTGTTCTCGAAAATCCTGCTAGAATTGGCAAAATTGATCAAAACAAAGATGGGGTAGGGGGAAAGTTATCGGTCGGATTTCCCAAAATAATATGTATAACTGGCAAGTGTTGTATACCGCCATACTCGCAAACACTCTGAGATTACGATACATGTGAATAATTAATTTCGTAAAAAACATCCTGCCCCTTAAGGTGGCCCTCCGCAGTTTCGTAGTAATGGCCCCTCTCTAATTTCATAATACGATAGACTGCCCTTGTTCTGCTACATCATAATTCTTCTTGTCTTCTTAATAGCTTATATCTATAATGCCATCCTATTCAGCATTATCAACGCTGCAAACGAGTACGTACAAATCGAGTGCTGGCTTCGTCTACACGCTGATCGGGATCATGGAGTAAAGTTTGTCCTGCCTCAGTTATGCCCCTTGGGTGTGCCTAAAAATCGGGACTCATTTACGGGAAGAAAATCTGACAAAAAACGGTTAGGTTAACATCCCCTTTTTTTTGCCTTTTTAAGTTGAGACCGGACCAGGGAACGTGAGTAAGAAGTTTAATTGAAATCGCTCTTACAGATTTTTCTGGAAATTGAGCCGAATTTGACCATTTTTCGACATTTTTAAGGGGTTTTCTAGGAAAAATGAAGCAAGCATGGAGGAGAATGTTCGAGTTAAATTTTTCTATAACATAGCAGTGTTATATCTTAAAATAATAGTTTCATCATGCTCTTTCAGAAAATATATACATATAAGTGATTTGGGTTGAAGGTTTTGCGACAACTGGTGGCCTAAAAACGGACCCATAGTCTATTCCATGCCGAATAAAAGAATCTCCGGAGTGCACCCTTTAAGGCATAATAGTGGAGTCTATGCATTATCTTAATGTAGACTCCGTTACGGAGCGGAGATGTATCATTACGCCAGATTGTTTAATTTTGACTGCCTAGTTACACCTGAAGCGCTATTTTCGGAAGCAGGTGGAAAGAAGACCAGGAGTTCGATTAAAATAATCCACAGTGTGTCCATTAGTATACAATTGAGGTTACTGCATACTGTATTCCATACAGGAGTTATCTCCCCCTGGACTGAGATTTCGGTGGATATTATGGCAGAACGAGGTCCTATCAGAATGATATAAATTTGCCAGTGTAAATTTTCTTTACAAGAGAACCCATTTACAGTCCATAAAGGATGGAATGGATGTATATTATTATGGTTTTAAATTATTTCTCAAGTTTCTGAAGTATTTCCCATGTTTCTAAGAGAAAATTGAGTGCAAAATTACCAATAATTTGACTTGGTTACATCGCTTATTTGCATTTTCCCGCGTTTCTGCTATCATTGGAAAGCGGAAAAGTAACCACGGCCTTCATATTGCCGAATGGATGACCATTATTAAGAAGAAATAGGTTAATTTTGAGTTTTGTTCTCGAAAATCCTGCTAGAATTGGCAAAATTGATCAAAACAAAGATGGGGTAGGGGGAAAGTTATCGGTCGGATTTCCCAAAATAATATGTATAACTGGCAAGTGTTGTATACCGCCATACTCGCAAACACTCTGAGATTACGATACATGTGAATAATTAATTTCGTAAAAAACATCCTGCCCCTTAAGGTGGCCCTCCGCAGTTTCGTAGTAATGGCCCCTCTCTAATTTCATAATACGATAGACTGCCCTTGTTCTGCTACATCATAATTCTTCTTGTCTTCTTAATAGCTTATATCTATAATGCCATCCTATTCAGCATTATCAACGCTGCAAACGAGTACGTACAAATCGAGTGCTGGCTTCGTCTACACGCTGATCGGGATCATGGAGTAAAGTTTGTCCTGCCTCAGTTATGCCCCTTGGGTGTGCCTAAAAATCGGGACTCATTTACGGGAAGAAAATCTGACAAAAAACGGTTAGGTTAACATCCCCTTTTTTTTGCCTTTTTAAGTTGAGACCGGACCAGGGAACGTGAGTAAGAAGTTTAATTGAAATCGCTCTTACAGATTTTTCTGGAAATTGAGCCGAATTTGACCATTTTTCGACATTTTTAAGGGGTTTTCTAGGAAAAATGAAGCAAGCATGGAGGAGAATGTTCGAGTTAAATTTTTCTATAACATAGCAGTGTTATATCTTAAAATAATAGTTTCATCATGCTCTTTCAGAAAATATATACATATAAGTGATTTGGGTTGAAGGTTTTGCGACAACTGGTGGCCGAAAAACGGACCCATAGTCTATTCCATGCCGAATAAAAGAATCTCCGGAGTGCACCCTTTAAGGCATAATAGTGGAGTCTATGCATTATCTTAATGTAGACTCCGTTACGGAGCGGAGATGTATCATTACGCCAGATTGTTTAATTTTGACTGCCTAGTTATACCTGAAGCGCTATTTTCGGAAGCAGGTGGAAAGAAGACCAGGAGTTCGATTAAAATAATCCACAGTGTGTCCATTAGTATACAATTGAGGTTACTGCATACTGTATTCCATACAGGAGTTATCTCCCCCTGGACTGAGATTTCGGTGGATATTATGGCAGAACGAGGTCCTATCAGAATGATATAAATTTGCCAGTGTAAATTTTCTTTACAAGAGAACCCATTTACAGTCCATAAAGGATGGAATGGATGTATATTATTATGGTTTTACAAATTATTTCTCAAGTTTCTGAAGTATTTCCCATGTTTCTAAGAGAAAATTGAGTGCAAAATTACCAATAATTTGACTTGGTTACATCGCTTATTTGCATTTTCCCGCGTTTCTGCTATCATTGGAAAGCGGAAAAGTAACCACGGCCTTCATATTGCCGAATGGATGACCATTATTAAGAAGAAATAGGTTAATTTTGAGTTTTGTTCTCGAAAATCCTGCTAGAATTGGCAAAATTGATCAAAACAAAGATGGGGTAGGGGGAAAGTTATCGGTCGGATTTCCCAAAATAATATGTATAACTGGCAAGTGTTGTATACCGCCATACTCGCAAACACTCTGAGATTACGATACATGTGAATAATTAATTTCGTAAAAAACATCCTGCCCCTTAAGGTGGCCCTCCGCAGTTTCGTAGTAATGGCCCCTCTCTAATTTCATAATACGATAGACTGCCCTTGTTCTGCTACATCATAATTCCTCTTGTCTTCTTAATAGCTTATATCTATAATGCCATCCTATTCAGCATTATCAACGCTGCAAACGCTGATCGGGATCATGGAGTAAAGTTTGTCCTGCCTCAGTTATGCCCCTTGGGTGTGCCTAAAAATCGGGACTCATTTACGGGAAGAAAATCTGACAAAAAACGGTTAGGTTAACATCCCCTTTTTTTTGCCTTTTTAAGTTGAGACCGGACCAGGGAACGTGAGTAAGAAGTTTAATTGAAATCGCTCTTACAGATTTTTCTGGAAATTGAGCCGAATTTGACCATTTTTCGACATTTTTAAGGGGTTTTCTAGGAAAAATGAAGCAAGCATGGAGGAGAATGTTCGAGTTAAATTTTTCTATAACATAGCAGTGTTATATTTTAAAATAATAGTTTCATCATGCTCTTTCAGAAAATATATACATATAAGTGATTTGGGTTGAAGGTTTTGCGACAACTGGTGGCCTAAAAACGGACCCATAGTCTATTCCATGCCGAATAAAAGAATCTCCGGAGTGCACCCATTGTTATCATCATTTCTCAGGAAGTACTGCATGGATCTTTCTCAAATTTGGTGCACAGGTTCCCCTTGGGGTCTGGTTGTGCAAGATACGTTTACTGGTCCGATTCGAAAATCCAATATGGCCACCAGGCAGCCATCTTGAATTTCCTCATGAAACTTTGTTATCAGCATTTCTCAGGAAGTTCTGCATGGATCGTTCTCAAATTTGGAACACAGGTTCCCCTTAGGGTCTAGTTGTGGAAGATACCTTTTTCTTTCCGAATCGAAACTCCAATATGGCCACAAGTCAGCCATCTTGGATTTCCACATGAAACATTGTTATCGCGATTTCTCAGGAACTACTTCATGGATCTTTCTCAAATGTGGTACACAGGTTCCCCTTGGGGCCTAGTTGTGCAAGATACCTTTTCTGGTCCGATTCCAAAATCCAATATGGCCACCAGGCAGCCATCTTGAATTTCCCCATGAAAATTTGTGATCGTCATTTCTCAAACTCCTGCATGGATCTTTGTCAAATTTGGTACACAGGTTCCCCTTAGGGTCTCGTTGTGCGAGATACCTTTTTTGGTCCAAATCGAAAATCCAATATGGCCACAGGCGGCCATCTTAGATTTCCCCATGAAATTTTGTTATCGTGATTTCTCAGGAAGTACTGCCTGGATCTTTCTCAAATTTGGTACACAAGTTCCCCTTGTGCTCCAGTTGTGCAAGATACCTTTTCTGGTCCGATTCCGAATTCCAATATGTCCATCAGTCGACCATCTTGGATTTCCCTATGAAACTTTGTTATTGCGATTTCTCAGGAACTACTGCATGGATCTTTCTCAGATTTGGTACATAGGTTCTCCTTGTCATCTTGTTGTGCAAGATCACTTTTCTGGTCAGATTCGAAAATCCAATATGGCCACCAGGCAGCCATCTTGGATTTCTCCATGAAAATTTGTTATCTTCATTTCTCAAACTACTCAATGGATCTTTCTCAAATTAGGTACACAGGTTCCCCTTAGGGTCTCGTTATGCAAGATACCTTTTTTGGTCCGAATCGAAAATCCAATATGGCCACAGGCGGCCATCTTAGATTTCCCCATGAAATTTTGTTATCGTGATTTCTCAGGAAGTACTGCATGGATCTTTCTGAAATTTGGTGCACAGGTTCCCCTTAGGGTCTGGTTGTGCAAGATACCTTTTTCGGTCTGAATCGAAAATCCAATATGGCCACACGGCGGCCATCTTTGATTTCTCCGTGAAACCTTGTTATCGCGATTTCTCAGGAACTAGTTCATGGATCGTTCTCAAATTTGATATACAGGTTCCCCTTGGAGTCTAGTTGTACAAGATACCTTTTCTGGGCCGATTCGAAAATCCAATATGGCCACCAGGCAGCCATCTTGAATTTCCCCATGAAACTTTATCGGCATTTCTCAGGAAGTACTGCATGGGTCTTTGTCAAATTTGGTACACAGGTTCCCCTTGTCGTCTAGTTGTGCAAGATACCTTTTCTGGTCCGATTTGAAAATCCAATATGGCCACCAGGCGCCCATCTTGGATTTTCCCATGCAACTTTGTTATCGTGATTTCTCAGGAAGTACTGCAGGGATCTTTCGCAAAGTTGTGCAAGATGCCTTTTTTTTGGTCCAATTCGAAAATTCAATATGGCCGCCATGTGGCCATCTTGTATTTCCCCTTGAAAAATTGTTATCGTGAATTCTTAGGAAATATTTCATGGATCTTTCTGAAATTTGGTACACAGGTCCCACATGGGGCATAGTTGTGCAAGATACCTTTTTTGGTCCGATTCGAAAATTTAAGTTACGCTTCAAATCAATACGGTATTCCCGATTTGTGACGTGGCATAACAAGAGTCGGCGGATCAAACGGTGGGGCATATTCTATATATTGACTATACAGAATATCCACACCTTCACCTTCCATATCAAGGAGTTCACATAATTCGGAATTAAAATGTATTTCTTCAAATTTTAAATCAGTTTCCTTTAGTCCATGCAGTTGCAAGTGAACTGCCCCACCCTTTCGTCTGCCAGCGGGTCGGCTACATGCAGGGACGTCACTCTTGTGACAAGTGTAGACTACTGCATGTTTCGATCCAATGGAGATAATCAGGATTCAGGCACTTTCGAAGTTTCAACATTACTGCGCGGACCGGATCCCTTCAGTATTAAGTATTGTACCATATTACTATTTTCAAGCATGGCATCTTAAAAGAGATATCTCAAACTAGCCCAGTGAACAGAACAGAATTAGCATTCGTTCCTAATTATTAAATCTTAAGTATGTTTCATAGCTCATGCCAAAGTGTCAAAGAGATTTGTCTTCGCTTCCAGTACCCAATGATGACACGTGCAAAGAAATAAATAAACGAAAATACTACAAAACGAAGACGAAGGATCCTCCGTACATGTACATTCACTTTCAGACTAACTTTGCCCATTTCTCTTGTATTATAACAACCGACATAAGTACAGTTTTCTAGAAATCTTGAAACTCCTGAAACTTAGATTATATCTTGGTGTTTTTCAGTGTCCCTTTTTCGATCTTTTTCTCTCGGATTCGAAATCCTTTAAACAAAATTACAAATCAATCGTTTGTTCTTAGTAACATGGGACAAAAAGATCCTCTTGTCATTAGCTTACAATTATCGGACAATGGTGGGCGCCAAGACCCTTCAGGATCTCTCGTTTCAACATATACTGTTCATTATGATATAACATGAAAGATGTGGCTAAGCTTTCCAAATTAATACTGTGTGCATCTGGTGATGCTCCAGAGATGTGCTGAAGATGACTGACCTTGAGCTATTTTATCTAGGTCAGATTCTATTTAGTACAATATTCCAGGAAATATCTACATTGTCCAAATTTATACCATTTATGGGTGGACCCGTAGTCTATTGAAGAATATCACTGACCTTGACCTATTTTTAAAAGGTCAAATTCTACATGTTAAGTCTGACCTTGATCTACATTTCCAAGATAAAATTACTTGATTCGATTATGAGCTATATAGAAGAGTATATTTAGAGCTAAGAATTCGATCATGCTCTACCAGAACCTCAGTGCAAAATTTTTCCCATCAGTTAGAGCCTTGGCAAAAGCTGAACTACATTCAACCCTACTACATCACAGTTTTGTTAGTCTAGTTCTAAAAATACACTGATGATATTTATACCATGCATGATTGCTGGATGTAGACAATAACTCATAGCCGCCGAGGGGTATTGAAGCCCAATGGGCTATTTTTTTAGATTATATGTTTATTACATCGTGTAACTGGTGGATTGGTATTACTGAATTACCAAGGAAACTGGACAGCTTAATGTCAAAATTTCACTATGGCTAATGTTATGATTCGGGTTTTTAGGACTACATCAGCTGTCTTCTCCCGACGTGTCTTATTTGGTTCCCTAGCATTGTTATAAGTTGACCGATTGCACTAAAATTTGACCAGGATAGATCTAGAGTCACGCAGATGTCGCTTACCAAAACTGATGTCACTAGATCAAATCAGGAAATCGTCGAAATTATTATGATTTTTTTATTCGAGCGGATACACATTAGCGAGAAAGGATATACACACACTGAAATTATCAAGAGCGGGAAAGGGTCATATTTACGTCATATCTCCGACACTAAGAACCAGATATTCCGGAATATGGTAGCCTGGATTGAAATTTTGCTTGTTAAATCTTACCCAATCTTGATCAGGTGTAGTTCGACCTTGTTTATTGCAAGTGGCAACCTGGTTGCTGGCAAAATTCTTAGTATACTGATGAAGTAGAGTTAATCAGTCAGACCGTTTTCTTTGAGATAAACAGTGAGCTATTTCTCACATTGAGTAAGTTGGACCACGCAAACAGTCGGCATTTGGTTCAAAAAGATCACATCACACACCTGTCATTTGCGGCACGATTTGTTCATTTTGATGAGAAGGTAGAAAAGTCATGTATGTTTTTGTAAAACTAGAATTTTTAATAAGTGTAGGGTCACATTTTACGTCATTTCTCTGTCTCTATAAATCAATTAATCCTTATAATCGAATCTTGTTTGCTGCAAGCGTTAACCTGCTACCTGGCACAGCATGAGATATGCTCATGAATCGATTGTAATAGTTCTTTCTGGGATGAAGGGAGTAAAAACACAAAGGCATTGAACCTTTTAGTGTATGTACAGTCGCTACATTTTTCTACAATTATACCACACTAAATACATGTATATGATATATTATCTGCTTATTTTTATAAGCAGAGAGAGAAGTTCCGATTTTTCCAAAATGAAGGATTATTTTTAAGTTTGGTGGGGGTGGGGACGGGTGTTTGTGGAGGTGGGGACGGGTGTTTGTGGGGGTGGAGACGGGTGTTTGTGGGGGGTAGGGACGGGTGTTTGTGGGGGTGGGGGCGGGTGTTTGCGAGTATGGCGGTATACCATAATTGCAAGTTATACGTATTATTGCAGGATATCCGACCGATAACCCATCTTTGTTTTGATGATCTTGGCCAAATTTATCAGGATTTTCGAGAGCAAAACTCCAAAATAAATCATTTGTACCTAATAATGGCAATATAAAGGTTGTTTTTCCGCTTTCAAACAATGAAATACAAATGAGAGATGTAACCAAGTCAAATTATTGTAGTCAGCCGGCCAAAGACCTCAAAAACGCCTTTAAAAACTTTCGATGGCATTTTTTGTTACAAATGGGTACCCATGGTAAATTAGTTGTTTGAGTGGTAGGGATCAAGGTAGGGGGATACCACCCTGATTTGGGTCAATTAAGGTCATTTTGGGGTCACTCTTTGGGTCAAATGAGATCAAAAATGAGTAAAAATCGGTTATAAATTAACATCCAACGTGTAGAGTGTCAGGTAGCCATAGATAACATGTTAGTTATAAGAATTAAGGTCATTTTAGGGTCACTTTTGGGTCAAATAAGGTCAAAAATTTGTGAAAATCGGTTTTATGCACAGTACTAATTGTTACGATTGGGTATTCCAGTTGAATCAGTTGAATGTAGTGTAGGGTTGGATGCAGTCATCGATAACACGTTAATTATTAGAATTAAGGTCATTTTAGGGTCATATTTGGGTCAAATGAAGTCAAAAATTGGTGAAAATCGCTTAAAAATTAATATTCACAGTACTAATTGTTATGAATGAGTATCCAAATTGAATCAGTAGTATGTATTGTAAGTTTTGAATTAGTCATAGATAACACGTTAATTATTTAAATTAAGATCATTTTAGGGTAACTCATTGGCAAATGAGGTCAAAAATGGGTACAAATCGGTTATAAATTAATATCTATAATACTAATTGTTACGAATGGATAGACAGACGGAATTAGTTGTATGTAGTGTAGGGCTTAAGGTAGGCATAATAACCATTATGTAATCATTATATTGTCTGTCAAAGATTATTTTTCTAGCTGATGATTGTACGAATAGAGCCAAACTAAGCCCATAAATAGTCAGATCGATCTGTTTTGTGTAGGGGCTTGGCTTTGAGAAATTGCCACTTTCAGATCCATGTAATCACAATACCTTGAATTATAATATGAGTCTTAGATGAATCCACATGGTCACCATTTTGAATTCAATAATTGTATTCTCAGGTGAAGATTATGCCAACAGATTAAAAATAAGCATAATGTAATAAGATATGGCATTATTCTGCTCAATTCAAAGAAGTTTGTACCTAGAATAAATATATTCTAACCGTAATATGAAAAAAGAAAAATTTCTGGATGACTCCTTGTGGTCGCCATTTTGAATTTGACTATCATTTTTAATCTGACGACTAAGCAAATAGATTCAAAATGGGAAAAGGGTGTCTGGCTATGATGTGGGACCCTTCGGTTTTGATAAATTTGCACAATCAACTAAGAACAATGGCTTGATATACACGAGCAAACACGGAAAAGCAGGAAATTCGGATAACACCACACAGCTGCCATATTGAATTTGAACGTCGTATTTTGATCTTGGGGATATGCAAATAGATTCAAAATGAGCCCTCTATTTTGATAAATTTGCATAATTAGTGAAGAATAGTGCCTTGAAGTAAACGAGCAGCACGGAAAAATATGATTTTCAGATGACCTCATATGACCACTATTTTGAATTTGATCATCAAATCTTGATCTTAGGGATAAGTAGGTGAATTCAAAAAGAGCATAGGTTGTTGGACTATGCTTAGAGATCCCACAGTTTTAATGAATTTGCATAATGAGCTAAGAATAATGCCTTCAACTATACGAACTACGGCCAAAAGTGTGATTTTCAGATGGCCCCACCTGGCCAACATTTTGAATTTGACCATCAAATCGTGATCTTAGACATATGTAAATAGATTCAAGATGGACATAGGATGTTAGGCTATGCATAGAGATCCCTCAGTTTTGATACATTTGCTAAGTGAGGTAAGAATAATGCCTTGAACTACATGAGCAACAGGAAAAAGTGTGATTTTCAGATGACCCCTTATGGACGCCATTTTGAATTTGATCATCAAATCTTGATCTGTGGGATATGTAAAAAGATTCAAAATGGGCATAGAATATTGGGCTATGGTTAGAGATCCCTGGGTTTTGCTAAATTTGAATAAATTGAGCTAAGAATAATGCTTTGAACTACACGAGCAACAGGAAAAAGTGTGATTTTCAGATGACCCCATATGGCCGCTATTTTGAAATTGACCATTAAATCTTGATTTTTGGCCTATGGAAATAGATTTCAAATGGGTATTAGATGTTAGGCTATGCACAGAAATCCTTCGGTTTTGATAAATTTGCTAAGCAAGGTAAGAATAATGCCTTGAATTACACGAGCAACAGGAAAAAGTGTGATTTTCAGATGACCCCATATGGCCGCCATTTTGAATTTGACCATCAAATCTTGATCTTGGGATATGTAAATAGATTCAAAATAGGAATAGAATGTTGGGCTATGCTTAGAGATCCCTCCGGTTTTGACAAATTTGCATAATGAGCCAAGAATAATGCCTTGAACTAAAGGGCAAAGGCCAAAAGTGTGATTTTCTGATGACCCCATATGGCCGCCATTTTGAATTTGACCATCAAATCTTGATTTTTGGCATATGAAAATAGATTCCGAATGGGAATAATATATTAGGTTATGCATAGGGATCCCTCGGTTTGGATAAATTTGCGCAGTGAGGTAAGAATAATGCATTTAACTACACGAGCAGCATGAAAAATGTGATTTTTAGATTACCCAACCTGTCCGCCATTTTGATTTGATACATCATATTTTAAGCTGAGAATTAAGCAAACAGGTTCAAATTAGGGAAAAGATACTAGGCCTAATGGGAGATTCCTTTATGCTAACTAGTTTGAGCAATTGGCTAAGAATGATGACTATTATATGAATAACCTGAAAAAGTGCGATTAATAGATGAACCCACATGAGCGCCATTTTGAATTAACGCATTATACTATTATAGAAATAGGCTCAAAATTAGCTAAATATAATATTCCAAAAGTGCGAAAAGACTTTGCTCTCAATTTTTAGTCATTATGGTGATACCGTAAATGTTTAAAAGGGCGCTAAATTTCGGAACCCTCTATCACCCAGGCCAGAAAGGGTTAACTTAAACTACTTCAAACTCGAGAAAGAAACCTTCGGACAAACAAATATATTGATCGGGGAGGTTCAGTCTATAAGAAAATGGATGTTACCAAAATTCTCAAGCAAAAAAATACTGAATTACCCTACACTAATATCTGAAAAATCACCCCGTAAAACTACTTTAAATTTCATACCCATTTCTTAACAAGGAATTTCACACAAAAATGTTTTAAATTGTTTTAAGACCCATCATTTGGATGTTATTTGACCTCGAAATGATCTGATAATGACCTCAAATTGCCAAAGTTGTCTTAGTATCGAACCTACCTTCAACCATACTGCATACAAAAGTAAATAACAAACAGCACGAAATATATGAAATAAAATAGCATTTTTGACCTCATTTGACCCGTAAAGTGATCCTAAAATGACCTCAATTCCAATAATTAACGAGCTAGCCATATCTGTGCTAAAACCATGCAGTACATAAAACAAATTTAGCGTGGGTAGCCATTGGTAATGAACATCACAATGAAAATCAAGTTAGGAACGACTTTTACCAATTTTGACCTTATTTAACCCTAAAAATGACCCCGAAATGACCTTTAACGTCCAAAATCCAGGTGGTATCCCCTCCTACCTGGAACCCTAGCACACAAAGAACTAATTTAGCATGGGTACCCATTTGTAACAAACAATGCCATCAAAAGTTACATTTCGTGTCCTTGGCCGGCCTACTGTTGGTAATTTTGCACTTCATTTTCTCCAAAAAACATGGAAATTGTTCGGAAACTAGATAAATAATTCCGAAAATTCCAATAATATACACCCTTTCCATCCGTTTTGGACTATAAATAGGTTCTGTAATAAAGAGAATAGTTCTGGGATTTATATTATTGTGCCATAATATCTATCGAAATCTCATTCCAGGGGGAGATATGGATCACATTATGCAATACCAACAATATTATACGAATGGATACACTGTGGATCCTTTTAATCGAACTCCAGGTTTTCTTTCCAACTGACTTCGTAAATAGCATTCCAGAAGTAATTTGGCGTAATGTCTCATCTTCGTTCCGTAATGGAGCATACGAGGAGATGATGCATAGGCTGTACTATTATGCCCTTAAGGGTGCTCCCCAGGGGTTTTTCCATTGATCCGGTTTTCGGCCACCAATGTTGTATTTATGAAGGAGAGTGATATTATTTTAAGATACAGAACTGATATGTTACGGAAAAATGAATCTCGAACATTCTCCTCCAGGCTTGCTTCATTTTCCATAGAAAAGCCCTTAAACAGTCGAAAAAACGTTGGCCCATTTTTCAGTAAAAAAATTGGGGGTCAACCTACAAATTTTCTCTACGTAAATAAATCATGATTTTTAGAAACAGCCAAGGGGCATAAATGGTGCAGGACAAAATTTACTCCATTACAAGCGTCTGGCCGGTCATTCATATTTCAGCCGTCGTTCATTAAAGAATATCCACGTCCATAATCGAAAAACCTTTTCCATATTCTGTATAACATTATTGGCACCAAATTCAAAAATGCAATCATAGTATACATAAACACAAGCTGGTTTCCTGCAAGAGAGAAGCGGGCAACAGTTTTCAATGATGCCGTCAAGACTGCATGATTTTCCAAAAATATCAAATCCGTATCGCTGATCAGTATTCTTAATCCATAATATTCGTTGTAAAGTCGTCATGTAGAGAATGATGTATCTTAGTCACGCTTTGATTGTGGGTGTTCATATGAGCACCTTGGGGATCTTGAAGTACATGGGTTGATACGGCACCAAGCCACGTGTTAAGCGGAATTAGACACAAGATCTTGCTCGTTACACTCGTATTTTGCTGTCAGCATGCGATATGTATCGCCAAATTTGAGAAACTTGAGTGGAAGCGCTTGGTGGTATAACCCTGTTTTATAAGTTTCTGCAACAATGTTTTGTGACGTTGATTAAAACCGTCACATTTAGCAGAGGATCTGGCAAATGCCATTAGGCGAGATATGCATACGCCATATGCAGGTCCCGCTGGAATATTGCTGTCCAGAAATTACGACGCCATTGTAATCATCTCTTTTGTCATAAAGTCGACGAGGGAGAAGGCCCGCTTCATTTTTATGGAGATATAGGCCTAAATATGATGTGTCTGTAGGGCTATCTGCAGTTCCTTTCAACTTCGTTGAAGGTGGATACATATCCTTGATTGCGTCATTTATATAGCGATTATCCAAAGTGAAAAGATTGTTTATCTAGCGTTTGATGAATAAGAAGGAAAGGGCTTTGAATGGATCGGTTTTTGAAAGCGCCTGCATGTAGTCATATTCATAAGAGAACAGAAATAGATCAGCCAACGGGGGTGCGCAATTAGTACCCATTAGAATACGCTGTTGAAATATTGTGTTGCCAAATTTCACGTAGATATTTTTAATGAGAAATTCAAGTAATTCCATAAACAAAGAATCGTCCCATGAATGATATCTCTTGTATTTAGTAGATCTAAAGAATGCTTCCCACATTATTATATCTACGATCAGTGTTCTTGAACACAGATACTATTAATAAACTTAAACTTTCAATAAGGTCCTGTTGAGGGATTGTAGTATAAAAAGTCGAGAAATTCCATGTGAAAGCATGTCTGGGTGCACTCCACACTAGGCCACGGTTTCGCACAAATGGCCCCTCCCTAATTTCATAATAAGGAAGGTCGCCTGTTTTTGACAGCATGGTAATCCTTCTTCCCTTTCTACTAGCTGATATCTGTAGTATCACCCTGCTGGACATAACAATTTCTTGTTGATCGCATCTACGCGCCACTACAGAGTCAATGGTTTCCGGAATTGAATATCTGGCAGGACAAAATCCTCACTTTTTCGGGGAACGAAAATGATGATTCCCTTATGGCGATAAAATTTTACAAAAAACGAGTAGGTCGACCCCCTGATTTTTTTCGCTTTTTAAAATGCCCGTTGGACGGAGAAACTTTCACAAGTCTAACAAGAAAATCATTTCGTTTGTTTTTTCTGGATGGTGGGTCGAATTTGGCACATTTTCGTACATTTTATGGAGTTTTCCAGAAAAGTTGAAGAAGGTTTAAGGAGGATTGCGCGTCTTTCTTTTTCAGTTTGAATAGCTCACTTGTCTCCTGGAATAATGGCATGGGTGTGCCCATTCAGAAAATATATACTTTCACAGGGGTTTTGTTAAAGATTTTACATATATTTGAGGCCGAAGACACGAACACATGTCTATTTTAACCGCACATCATTTAGGTGTGGAATGCACCCTTAACGTAGGCGCCACTGCACCGTTATAATACACGACTAGGCCAAATGTTGTATGTTCTCCTGCACTACAGTCGTTAAAAGCGCTTATTCTGACCTTGTAATGACTTGATATGGAACGGGATCGTAGAATTCATTTATCTTAGTCAGAAATGTTTCGATTTTATGTATACTACATGGTATGATAGCATTGGCCTTGCATATATGCTATTTGGACCTATACAGAATTACCTCCCCTTGACTGGGCATATATGTTACGATTAGTGACCTGTATGTCTCATTATTGTTAATGTGAATGTCAAAGTGATTAATTTTCAATACGGATCACACCAGTACCCTGATCTAAATTGAATGACATCGTATTATTCTGGTTTTGTCCCTTTTATCTCGAAGTTTGTACTCCCACCCCCAATCTTTTGAAAAAGTCGGAATGAAAAATTATTGACAATTTGGCTCGAATTTCAGCTATTTTTGCGTTTATTTTGCTTCTAATGCCTCAATCGAAAGCTAGTTAACGCTCCCGATCTTTGTACATGGGTTTCATTGTCACGGTCAAAGCCTAATGCTATGATATTCTTACTGAGCTCGTAAACTCGTGATTTTTAGCAAAAGTCGCAAAAACAAAGATGGGTAGGGGGAAAGTGATTGACGGGATATCCGACAAAACCGCATACTACAAGCAAGTGTCGCATTCCAAGAAACTCGCAAATACTTCCAGATTGGCATAGCCTTGAGAAAAGAAATTCTGAGAAAACACCCTAGCCTTAAGGGTGCACTCCACACTAGGCCACGGTTTCGCACAAATGGCCCTTCCCTAATTTCATAATAAGGGAGGTCGCCTGTTTTTGACAGCATGGTAATTATTCTTCCCTTTCTACTAGCTGACATCTGTAGTATCACCCTGCTGGACGTAACCATTTCTTCAAACGAGGATATAACAATTTCTTGTTGATCGCATCTACGCGCCACTACAGAGTTAATGGTTTCCGGAATTGAATATCTGGCAGGACAAAATCCTCACTTTTTCGGGGAACGAAAATGATGATTCCCTTATGGCGATAAAATTTTACAAAAAACGAGTAGGTCGACCCCTGATTTTTTTCGCTTTTTAAAATGCCCGTTGGACGGAGAAACTTTCACAAGTCTAACAAGAAAATCATTTCGTTTGTTTTCTCTGGATGGTGGGTCGAATTTGGCACATTTTCGTACATTTTATGGAGTTTTCCAGAAAAGTTAGAAGGTTTAAGGAGGATTGCACGTCTTTCCTTTTCAATTTGAATAGCTCACTTGTCTCCTGGAATAATGGCATGGGTGTGCCCATTCAGAAAATATATACTTTCACAGGGGTTTTGTTAAAGATTTTACATATATTTGAGGCCGAAGACACGAACCCATGTCTATTTTAACAGCACATCATGTAGATGTGGAATGCACCCTCTGTACTGTATGTAACCATTAGCATCAAGTTCTTCCGTTCTTTTAATATCCACATCCATTACAACGTCGTACGATAACGTTATGCAACAATCCGATTAACATTTTCATTAAAACGTCGTAATGTGACGTTTTTTAACAATTTAATTAATATTTCCATTACCTCGTCGTACTGTCACGTTATGCAACCATCGGATTTCCATTACGTTGTGGTGTGACGTTATGCAACAATCGGATTTCCGTTAGAACGTCGCACTGTGACGCTATTTAACAATCGGATTATTATTTCCATTACCTCGTCGTACTGTGACGTTATGCAGCAATCGGATTCCATTACAACGTCGTAGTGTGACGTCATGCAACAATTGAATTTTCATTACGTCTTAGCGTGACATTATGCAACAATCAAATTTCCATTACAACGTGGTACAGTGACGTTATGCTTCAATCAAATTAACATTTCCTTTGCAACATAGTATTGGGAGTTTACGGACATGCACAGGAACAGACAGACGGCTCCTTTTATTAAGGCTTCCGATGAAAATAGGAAGACTTCTTTATCATTGTTCGGATTTTTAGGGGACCAGGTCCGGAGGACCTAGGTCTCCTATTGAAATCGTTCGGATGATTATTATTCCACATGATTTTGTGTCACAGATATCTCAAGAACGATCAGGTGGATTAAGTCCAAACTTTCAGGATATGTTCTGGTGGACAAGATCTAATGCATATACCAAGTTGATTCTGATTGGTCAAATGCTTTGGCGGCCATCTTGGATTAAGCTTTAAACCTTCATCGATCTTCTCCTCTGAAACCGCTACACAGATCATTATGAAACTTGGTACACATGATCAATGGATTGAGTTCTCTCATTCTATGATTTAAAAAGTTCATCCGTTAAAAAAGATTGCCGCCATCGACCAATCAAAATGGTTAGATTTTTCTGTAACGGATTTTGAGAGGAGAAGTTATGAAATATATGTTATATGAGATGGCGCTTTCGAATATGCTAAAATTTTGCTCCTAGGTCACGTGATTTGGCCGCCATCTTGAATTTTACCAATTTTGCAATGGCTTATTCTCTTAAACCCTGATAGATACAGATTTCCAGGTTACTGGAGTGTATCGGGAAGCCCATGGTCTGTTGCACTGAATGCAAATGTTTTTGATTGGTTGAAGGGTTTGGCGGCCACATTGGATTTAACGTCAAACCTTCTAAGATCATCTTCTCTGAAACCGCTGTGTAGATCGTTGTGAAACTTGGTACACATGATCAAAGGGTCGAGTTCTCTCATTCTTAGATTTGAAAATTTCATCCGTTAAAAAAGATGGCCGCCACCGACCAATCAAATGATTGGTCGGATTTTCATGTAACGGATTTTGACGGGAAAAGTTATGAAATATATGTTATATGATATGGAGATCAAGAATATGCAGAAATTCTGCTCGTAGGTCACTTGGTTTGGCCGCCATCTTGATTTGTTTAGAAAAACTTTACCAATTTTGCAAGGGCTCATTCTCTTGAATCCTGATAGATACATATTTTTAGTTTACTGTGATGTATCAGGAAGGCCACAGATTGTTGCACTGAAAGCAAACATTTTTGATTGGCTGAACGGTTTGGAGGCCATTTTGGATTTGGCTCAAAAACCTTCAACGATATTCTCCTCTGAAACCGCTGCACCGATCACTGTGAAACTTGGTACACATGATCAATGGATTGAGGTCTCTCATTCTTAGATTTAAAATGTTCATCCGTTAAAAAGATGGCCACCATCGACCAATCAAAATGGTCGGATTTTCAAGTAACGGGTTTTGACGGAAAGAGTTATGAAATATATACTGTATCATATGGTGATCATGAATATGCAAAGCTGTTGGTCCTAGGTAACGTGGTTTAGCCGCCATCTTGAATTTTGTGAGAAAAAAATTCTTGAACCGTGATAGATACAGATTTCTAGGCTACTGCGATATATCGGGAAGACCATCGTCTGTTGCACTGAAGATAAATAATGTTGATTGGTTGAAAGGTTTGGCGACCCTATTGGATTTAACCCCAAATTTTCAAAAATGTTCTCATCTGAAACCCATGCGTCGATTCATGCGAAACTTGGTACAGATGCTTAATGAGTCGAGATCTCTCAAATTCCATATAGAAAGTTTCTTCGTGGAAAATAATGGCTGCCATTATATGTGATGATATAGCGATCACGAATATGTAAAAACAAATCTGATCAGCTTTTCTTCGCGACGCAAGGGAGCGCTGTTTTGAATAACAAACTGGCTGCTTTAGAAACTAATAGAGGTGTTGGAATTCCGTATTTACTCCGCGACTCAAGGGGTGCTGTTCTGAATAACAGACGGACAGGTTTAGAGAGTACAGAGAAGAGCTAGGGCTCTATGGTCGGAAGCCATAAAGCATTCTTTAGCTCGACTACATACAAGAGATATCATTCATGGGATGTTTCTTTGTTTATAGAGTTGCTTGAATTTCTCATTAAAAATATTTATGTGAAATTTGGCAACACAATATATCAGCAGCATATAGGTATTCCAATGGGTACTAATTGTGCACCCCTGTTGGCTGACCTGTATCTGTTCTCTTATGAATATGACTATATGCAGGCGCTTTCAAAAACCGATCCATTCAAAGCCCGTTCCTTCTCATTCACCAAACGCTATATAGACGATCTTCTCGCTGTGGATAATCGCTATATAAATGACGCAGTGAAGGATATATATCCACCTTCACTGGATTTGAAGGAAACTACAGATAGCCCTACAGGCACATCTTATTTAGATCTCTACCTCTATAAAAATGAAGCGGGCATTCTCTCTCGTCGACTTTATGACAAAAGAGATGATTACAATTTCGACATCGTAAACTATCCCTTTCTGGATAGTAATATTCCAGTGGGACCTGCATATGGCGTATACATATCTCGCTTAGTAGCATTTGCTAGATCCTGTGTTAAATGTGATGATTTTAATCAACGTCACAAAACACTGTTGCAGAAACTTATAAAACAGGGCTATTCCACCAAGCGCCTCCACTCAAAGTTTCTCAAATTTGGCGATACATATCGCATGCTGATAGCAAAATACGAACGTAGCGTGCAAGATCTATGGGGCTACGTTTCGTAACATGTGTCTAATTCCGCTTAACCCGGGGCTAGGGGCCGTATGAGCCTATGTACTTCAAGATCCTCATGGTACTCATATGAACAGTCACAATCAAAGCGTGACTGAGGTACATCATTTTTAGATGACGACTCTATAACGAATATTATGGATTAAGAATACTGATCAGCGATACGGATTTGATATTTTGGAACATCATGATGTCTTGCCGGCATCATTGAAAACTGTTGACCGCTTCTCTCTTGCAGGAAACAAGCCTATGTTTATGTATACTTTGTCTTTTTGAATTTGGTGCTAATACTGCTATATGGAAATGGAATAGGTCTTTGGATTATGGACGCGGATATTCTCTAATGGACGACGGCTGGATTATGAATGACGGACTAGACGCTTGTAATTGGTATATTAGCCCATCCATGAAGGTCTAGCCGATCTAAACAGGGAGAATTACGTGTGATGTTAAGTGTTTATTGGGAGTGGTATGACGTTGCCTTCTCACTATTCTGTCGTTATAGTTTAATAAACATCGCACGAGAAGTCCACCACGGCCGGTGGACTCACAGCATTTCTATCCCGAAGTTAGTTCGGCCTTCCTCCATGCGATCATGGGGCGTTGATGTGACGCAACATGGGCGTCGCCAGGATTTCTTGAGAGGGTGTCGTTTACTATTCTTACTAATAAGAGAGCCCACTTTTGATTTAAGGGGGGCCCGAATATCTTTGCCCCCCCCCCCCCCACTTTTCGGCACTCCAAACTGACCATGTCTCACATAAAAATTACAGATAAGAGTGCCAGGACGGGTGGTGGTGTGCTATAGGCCTGTTTTGTTTGTGTTAAACCAGGAAGTAAAAAGAGTCCAGCATATTCTTCAATATCGATGCATTTTTATGCGAAACAAATGTGAAAATAGAACCATAAATCCATATACGTTGTGTTCAGCTTTATTTCCGGGAAAACGCATAAAACGTACCTCTGGGACCCTGGGGATTCCGGTGCCTAAGCGATCCTTGGACTCTCGCCTGTCAGGCTGTGGGTATCGCTTAGTTTAGCTTTGTGTAAATGAATCGGTATCATATTGGTTCTAATGTTCCATGATGTAAAGGTCATCGTGTTCCTTTATGTGTTAAATATAACGGAAAAGTCAAATGGATTCAGGCATGATTTTTTCAATATCAATGTGTGCTTATAAATGCGAAACAGACGTGAAAATAGAAGCATAAATATGCCTACATTATGTTCGAATATTTTCCTTGGAAAACGCTCAGAACTCATCTCTGGAGATCTGGGACCTCGGAGCTTCCGGGGCCTAGGCGGCCCCTGGACCCTCGCCTGTTGAGGCTGTGAGGATTTCCTTGTATTATCTTTGTGTGGACAATCGTATCGGTCGGCATATTGGTTCCCTTCCAAGAACTAAAAGCCATCGTTTTGCATGTTTTTAATATATCCAGAAAGTCAAATTTATGCAGGCAAGAGGTGCGAGACGTTAAATATCGATGCTTGCTTAAAATTGCGAAAAAATCGTGAAAATAGAATCATAAATCGGCAAACAGTGTGCTCAGTTTTATTTCCGGGAAAACGCTCAGAACTCATCTCTGGAGATCTGGGACCTTGGAGCTTCCGGGGCCTAGGCGGCCCCTGGACCCTCGCCTGTTGGGGCTGTGAGGATTTCCTTGTTTTATCTTTGTGTGAACGATCGTATCAGTCGGCATATTGATTTCCCTTCCAAGAAATAAAAGTCATCATTTTGCATGTTTTGAATATAACCAGAAAGTCCAATATATGCAGGCATGAGGTGCGATGTTTTCAATATCGATGGGTGCTTAAAATTGCGAAAAAATCGTGAAAATGGAATCATATAAAACTGCTAGCTGTATGCTAAGTTTTATTTCCGGGAAAACGCACAGAACGCATCTCCGACGATCTAGGACCCCAGAGCTTCCGGGGCCTAGGCGGCCCCTGGACCCTCACCGGTTCGGCTGTGATAGTGCCCCTCCCCCCTTTCAGTTACGTTCCGGCGCCGCTGCCTTTCAAGGCTACAGTACCAACGTCATCCTCTGTATGATAATACAGATCTAATATACCGGCATACATGTACATTCCGGTTTCCAGATAATTTTATTAGGCCTGAAATATTCTTTTCCATCAGACTCAACTATCAGAATTATGAATGAATTATTATGGTTACACTGTTGATTGTTATCTTTGTCATACTCTGAATGTAAACTAAGTAGTACAATAAACTGATGGACTGATTGTTTATATAGTTGCTGAGATGATGAGCCTTAGCTTTGCTGCTTGGCGCGGACCTCGGAGAAAGCAAAAAATGAGCGTTAAAGAACCCAGTTCTCAGTTTCCAAGTCCCCAACTTTCACTTTCAGACTTTCCAAATGCCGTCTTTACTAAAGTGATGTTCTCTCGCTAAAGAAACATAAGATTAGAATGTGAAGTCTGGAATGGAGCAACACCTGGTTTCAGCGAGGATGATGCTCGTCATGTTAATGACTTAATATCACTGACACCGACTTCGTGGAAAAAAATTAACATTTCTAGATCAACTCTTGCTAATCGAGTGTAGAAAACAATAGATCAGCTGTTCCATCTGCTGTAAACGACCCGCGCAACTGAGGAACGGATTCCTATGCTACAACATTGTTTGGCACCCGTTTTTCTTCATAAATTACTTTATGTACAGGTACGTCGAAAATTTGTGGAACTTCAGTATGTTTTGTGAACTAGGCATCAACTGATAATATCAGGGAATCGGCCACCCGGAATAGATATTTTTTATTCATGGCAATTTATCTGTATTTTCCGAAAGTTAATTTTATCGAAGCCGTGCCGGTACCCCATGCAGTTACGGGCGGAATCTGCGAGCTGTGAGGAAGGGCTGTGTGACGTAAGATTTCTAATAGTGAGGACATTTACACACGAAAATTTGTCCGAGCGCTTGAAAGTTTGCACACGAGTGAGAAATATTAGTAGAGCGGACGGATTGTATTGGGAGACCGCCAAGATTTCTGGTCCGTGCTCACGGAATTGGTGGCGAACAGATGTAAATAGATGGATGGACAAAGAACTGAGGTGCGTGCGTGGAGTAGTTTCCTAGGTCTGTAAAGCAATTTCCAGATGATAAAATTGCGAGAGTTGGAAGGAAGGTCTACACTCTTAAGTTCTTTGTTGCATAATGTTTGAGTTTGTTATATTTGACAAAAGAAAAAAAGGCCAGTATATTATGTGATGTTTAGCAGAGATTTACAGTCTAATAAAAGTAACTCATGATAATTTTACAAGATATATATGTTCATTGCCGTAATGAGATCATCATCGTTTGATGTGATATTTGATATTATATTGCTCTTGTTTTGTCAGGGAAACTAACGATAATTGATGAGTTCAATTTGATGGAAACATTCACATCAAACAGAACTATTTATCGAATTTGGTAAGATATTGGAAACAAATAACGTTCAGTTTGCACTACTATATCCTAAGTGTTTAATGAATGCAAGTTTCATTTCGCTGTAAAGAAATATTGGCAAAGCTTCTCATGTCCTCATAATTAATTATTAGGCCTGAAAGAGAAAGTACATTTTCCCAAAGTCTCTTATATGTGATAGTTCTCCGGGAACGAGTATTCTAGCGCATCATAGTTCCAGCGCACGAGATCAGCTGACAAACATCAGCGTGAAGCGAAATAGTTTTTTAAAATATTAGATTGCTCTTTAAAATTATTGCGGTATGTCTGCAAATTTAACAAACGTGTTGTTTTTTTTTGTTTTTTTGGGGTTTTTTTTTCATCCAAGAAAATATTTCTCAGCTTAGAATGTCAATCGTAATATGTGCCGAATGATTGGAAATATCTCTTTTATTTGAATCCCTCCCCTCTAGATCCTCTGGTTATCTTTTTAACCATAAAGGATCAACCTCCAAACAGGATTACCTTTCCTTCTGTCCGTCGATCGACCCTGCCGTAATTCAATTTTTTACAGAGCGAAAAAATGCCCTGGCATTCGACACACAGTTGGTCTTCACCAAGTCATGTAAGCATTGACGGAGATTAAAGTGCGATGTTATCCGAACTGCTCTGTATTGCAACAACATGAATTAACCAGAATTAATCAACTGCAGCGCATTTAATTATTAGGCCTGATATTATAACGTTCACTAATAACTGGCCCCTAACCCGGGGCTAGGGGCCGTATGAGCCCATGTACTTCAAGATCCTCATGGTACTCATATGAACAGTCACAATCAAAGCGTGACTGAGGTACATCATTTTTAGATGACGACTCTATAACGAATATTATGGATTAAGAATACTGATCAGCGATACGGATTTGATATTTGGAACATCATGATGTCTTGCCGGCATCATTGAAAACTGTTGACCGCTTCTCTCTTGCAGGAAACAAGCCTATGTTTATGTATACTTTTGTCTTTTGAATTTGGTGCTAATACTGTTATATGGAAATGGAATAGGTCTTTGGATTATGGACGCGGATATTCTCTAATGGACGACGGCTGGATTATGAATGACGGACTAGACGCTTGTAATTTGGGAGATTCGGCAGACAAAAGAAAACAAACAATGGGTGACTACCGGTAATTAAATAACTGTTCATCTCTTTACAACAACAACATTCCATCAAAGCTAGCGGTCGTTTTTTTGAAAACAAATCAGCAATGTTCGGTTTTCGAAATCAATTAATGATCACACACATTCACATCTGCAAAGTTAAATACCTCATTATTTAGTATGCTGATAAGGACTGTTTGGCTGGTAAGATTCAGGTTTTGCGAAATGATCTTTTGGTACAGGGCTATATGTAAAGTGAATGACGGCAGGGTCGATCGACTGACAGAAGGGGAGATAACCATGTTTAAAGGTTGAAGCAGGATAGCGCTGTGGCGTTAAGTTTCAATATCGAGGGCTCGAGTCTATATTCATGACGTACTACAAATGTGTTTCTTTGAGCTAAGGCGAATTTGTAGTAGCACGTATGTGGCGGCGCGAGAATTGAACTTCCATTCCACCACGTTAAAACTGGTGTCAATTTATCATCGTGCAACCATCTGTATGATTGTCGTGGTATTGGCATATAACTGCATTCTTGTCGTCATTAAAGGACGCTCTTCAAACACACGGGGTGGAGCTATTAATTGCAGTTCACGAGGAAATAAATTCTTTGAAAATCGAACATGGATCCTAAAGCAGACTAAATAGCTGAATCAGATATCACACTTGAATTTATTCACTCATATCACTTTATCAAAGTCTTCATTCCAAGTCAGGAATTCCTATTACCAAAAAAGTGCTGTCCCTAAGCAGATATGAAGTTTATTCGTCGTCATCCGTCTCATCCGGGAAGGCCACTATTTCAAACTTTCCCAGTTGCAAAGAATAAACCCATGCAACTGATCCCAAATCACGGAGAATATATAGCTTAGGCACGAAAAATGCAATCCATAGTCCACACGATCACATCGTTCCCAGTTCACGGAGATAATAAATCCCATTTCCCAGTTGCTATTAAGGGCAGAGACTGAATCGACAGGTCCAAAATGGGATAGAAGGCACGGCTTGGAGATTGCTCTGTATCATAGCAACTGGCAATCCGTTGCGCAAACAATTAACATACAATAGCAAAGCAGATTTGACTGAGCCACACCCCAGGCTCCATGTTCATTTGGAGCGAAGACCAGCCAAGTGAACAGATCGTATTTCAAAACCGGTGTGAAAGATTAGATACTATCTTTGTAAATTAGGCTTTGTCTGAAAGATAATTTGATATTATGGAAGATAACTAATCAACGTATTATGTTTTTCCAAATA